>JANSTW010042027.1:0-14298 GCA_027564275.1 Diadocidia ferruginosa
TAACAAAACTTAGACAGACTAAGATGTATGAACAAATTTAAAAAAAAGGATTCATGCTTGAATCCATTTTTTTTTAAATTTGTTCATATACATCTTAGTCTGTCTAAGTTTTGTTAAAATTTCAAACCAATATTTCTCTATAGGCCAAAGTTAGGATGAATTTTCTGGATTCATGTGTAAAATTTCGAATTTCTAATACATTTTGCATGTTAATTATCTATATTTTACCACAGGAACAAATAGCTTGCCAAATCCGTATTTTCTTTAGGATTTTCGAAACATTTTTTTATATAGTATACAAAAGAAAGAAGTGTAAAAATATTATTTGCAAGGGTTAAAACAAAAGTTCAGGAATTCTTTACACTTTTGGAATTAAAAAATGTTTTTATATTATTTATAGACATAGCTTATTAAATACAAATTATAGAAAAGTATTAGCTTCATCCTTTGAATAAGGAATAATACTTATATGTTCTAAGGCTTCATCTGATTATTTTTTAATGTAAAGAGTTCTGATTCCAGATTTCATCAAAAGTCTTTAGTACATATTATACTTACCTCTACCAAAACAGTATTTTTTAGAAATTTAAAAATTCATTTTATAAAAAATCGATCAAAAAAGGACTTAAGTAAGTACTTAGTAAGAGTATCACATTTCTTTTGATATATTTCCTTATTCTGTTTGGTTGTTCATAAAATGTATTATAATTATAATAATGAAACATGTACGTTACTTATAGAAAACGTTAATAAACTTTGCATGTCTCGGCAATATATAGAAATATTCTCAATGTTGGCGCCTCCACACCCGTCGTCGTCCAAAAGGAAAAAAACAAAATAAAATATATTGTTTTTATTTATATTCGGTGCCATTAAAGGTCATTTTTTTTATTGTAGTTGCTGTAAATTCTGAACATCTAAAAGCATGATTTCTTTTTTTTTTACTAAACATTAACAGAATGTTGGATTATTATGATGGAACGAATTGCTATATATATGAATGTTTTGTACGTACAAAAAAAGTTGAACTTGTGGATGGTTTTTTTTTTGTATAATAATAGCAAAATCTATTAATGTACAAAAAGAATAAATTTTATTTCATTAAACTTTTAAATTATACAATAATTCTGTGTGAAGAAAAAAAAAAGACAAAAATGTTAATACATCACAAAATAAACTGACCTCGGATTAACGCTCTTTTCTGTACATGTTGTTGCGGTGGCTTGTTGGTTTTTCATTAAATATATTATAAATGTGCGATGTTTATTATTCAATTAATTTGCTTAAGAAAAATAATGTTTTTTTTATTATTTCGTTTTGAGGTAATAATAATAATAATAATAATAAGAATTGACGCGGGGCGAACAACCATGTATAGTTTGTTTGTTTAATTTTCTGTAATGTCATATTTTTTAATTTAATTTTTATTTAATGTTATTTGTTGATTTTTTTGGCTAATTTATATTATTAATATAGCAATGTGCGATGATTTATTTTTTAATCTTAGGATTCATATACGTGATCTTACCTATATGAATGCATACATGGGTCAATTGGACCCATGTGTATTTCTTGATAAATTTCACAAACTATGTCAGAATAACATGTCAGTGATATGTAAAAATTAAAAAAAGGCTAATCGGGCTAATTCTAAGCAAAGCAACTCTCAAATAAAAATAATGGGTCGGTCAGGATAAAGCGTACATTTCTTCGCCAAAGCCTTAAAAAGTTGTTTTTTTTAATTAAAGGAGTAAACTCAGCGCTTAAAACTGATTTCAAGACATACGTCCCATCAGCAGTATGGCTGAGAATCTTTGTCTTAGTATTTGTTAAAAAAAATAGGCTTTGGACAAAGAATCTCCTGGCCGACCCAGAAATTTATTTGAGAATAGCTTTTGCTTTAAATTAGACTGATTAATCTGATTTTAAATATTTATAAATAGAGATATTTAGACAAAAATATTTAAAATCTAGTTCGCTTACGTCTATGTATAATTTCCTACTTATTATACGCTTTTGTTTATCCCTGTAATGGATTTAAAATGTGTTTACTAACACTAGCTAAACAAAAATTTATTAGGGTCTAATTGTTCCCACGCATGCAAATTGTCCTCAACAAATTTAATAAATTAGCAAATAATTATTTTTACTGGTAATATAAACTAGTTGTCGAGCTAGTTGTCCTATAGAACATGATTACAATCAAACGTATATATAATCTCGCATACGCTGTGGGGCCCATTGTACCCCACATATGCATCCTAAGGTTTAAGATATGTAATACAATAAAGTCTATATCTTATAGATATTTACATATTAAGTATTTTTTTGATTTTCTGTGTTATTTGTTCTCATCTATTTCATATATAATCCGAACAAATAAAACAGAAGTCTTAAGAAATTCTAATGCGCAAAAATTGTAATTTAAAACTTGTTTTTTGTTAACTGCTTTACATCATCGCGTATTTTTTTTTGTATTTTAATTTTAATGAAATAGTAAAATTTTCGACAATACCAAATATGTGACAATTTTATGTCTATACATTCACCCACTTGATTTTTTTTTTGTTTTGCGTTTAATTTGTCAATCAATTAACAACTTGGAAGGAGAAAAAATCTTAACCAATTTTATTAACAAAAAAAAAGATATTTAGCTACATAAATTGCCAAATATTATTGAAATGGCAATTCTATAGTTTAACAAAAATTTATAGTTTAGGAACTGAGATTTGTCGTTTTTTATGGTTTTGTTAAATCGCAATATTAAAATTATATAGAGACACGTTGTTTCTATATTTGTAATAATTTAATTTATTTATTATGCAATTAATTAAATTTGAATGAATATAAAATTATTATTTGGAGTATTGATATTAAAAAAAAAAGATTAAGATTTTATCTTCGTTGTTTTATAGTCTAAAAATGGGAATTTCTATATTTATAGCAGCGCAGGGGATTTTTGTTGGGCTATCTTAATTTTTGGTTTTATTTATAAATATAGTTAGTTATTGCTTTAAGTAGCAACAGCTTAACGATTATATTTTTCTGTTTATTCCAAACAGAGCCATATAATACGCGTATATAAAATTATAAAAAATTAATGCCAAGATAAAAAGATGTTCTGTGTATATAAATAGCTTTTTATTTGGATTGTTACAGCAGCTATAAGAATTATGATTGCCAGTTTAGAATAGGATACAGTAATTAAAAAAAAAAAGTTTTGTCTTTCCGATGGTAATTTTTAGTCCAACTTGTCCTCCATACTTGACAAGTCGACGTAGTTCCATCTCCATATCTGCTCTAGTAGGTGATAATAGGCAGATGTAGTCAGCAAAGCACAGATCTTCCAATCGAGATTCAAGAAACCAATCTAACATTTTTTGAGATCGATTCAAATCGATTATCATAAACAGAGTAATGTGGATATCCTAAGATATTAATCAATATTCCAAATGCCTGCGATCTTACATATACGGGGAAACTATTGTATATTTGTACTATACTCTACAATGAAATTAATACATGTATTCGATGTTATATCATCATTCATCATAATCTCATCCTTTACTCCATAGCTTGGGAGCATAGGGTATCAACAAATTTCCTTCAACGCACTCGATTTCTTGCCAAAACCTTTACTTCGTTCATGCCTTCGGCTTCGGCTTCCTGCAACATCGTTCGGCGCCACAAAGATTCAGTTATATATGTAGGTCCTACATATAGTAGGTAGATGTTTATGTTGTTTCATCTTTGTCAATTGTCTAAAAGACAATTATATCGATTTTAACTAATTTTTGTGCGTTTTTAGTGATGCGAAAAAAATTAAACGGAGTATTCAAAATGGAGGACAAAAAAATATTAACTAAAAAACAATTTGCATATAAGAATAAGATACAAGATTTTGAATACAGAATTAGAATTTAAAAAATACATATAAAGACTTTACTTCGTTACCGAAGCCAAATTTCGGACTTTCGGCTTCGATTTGCTGCAGCATCGTTCGGCGCCACGAAGATTTAGGTTGTCTAAAATTTGAATACGATGTATGACAACAATTTATATGAATATAATTCCATGAGTAGAAGTTTTAAATAAATCAAATCAGCCCTAAGGGAAATATACATGTAAAAATACGTAATATACCAATTTATAAATATTATTAAAAGTTTAAAAATATGTTGTTGTTTTGGTTTTTGAAGCTGGTAAAATCAGTTAAACGATTAACTTGAAATTATTAAATTATGTTAATCGGAAATAAAAATTAAATGTGCACTCAAATTATATATTATGTTAAAGCGCCATATTACAACAATTTTTTTTATAAGAACCTGTTCACTATATGGTCTTCTGTCTCTTTGCAATAATGACAAAAATATTTGTACCGCAAAAGCAACAACGAAATCCTGTAAAATTCCATTTGCATATAAAATTATGTATACCTCTATAGCAGATGTAATTAAGCAATATATTTTTTTTAAATTGATTTTAATTAAGCAAAAATATACGCGTATTAATAGCGGGTATTGTTTAAAGTAAAATATAATAAAGTAATGCGACGCCCGTTTACCTCACTATATGCTATATATAATAACAATTATTATATGTCTTTATTTTATTATGACAATATTTAAAAAATTAAGTTTTTATTATTAAATTTAAAAAAAAACATAAATATTATGCTAATTTACATTAATATTACATAAAAAATAAATATACCAAAGGTATTATAATTATAGACACAAGTTTATATTTTGCAGCATTTAATATGTACATTAGTTTACTCTATAATTTTGTATTTAATTCAATTCTGTATATTTATTTTTTTCCCTCATAAGAAGAAAAATATAATTCAGCCGCAAAAATATATAGTAATTTTATTCCATATACATTCATGTGTGTGATGAATCTTAATCCGTATTTTGAATTAAAAGCAAAAAAAAAAATCGGTCCAAGCGGCCCCATTGCTGAGCTGGAAGGCTAATTTTACTATCTCTTTGCGGGATTCGATTAAGAGAACATGTTATGGCCTATTAATAGCGGAACTACACGAAGTTAAAATATCTTATAATTTATAATTTAAAATTTGGGAACAGGCTAATCGGTTAACAAAAAGTGAATATTTTTGAAATATCATCAGCTCTATCTTTCGCCTGAGCATTTAAAAATTGTGTGAATTTACTCATACCGACCAGAGTTGCACTATTTTTAGACTAACCCATCATCAGTGGAGTTGGTTAAAATGTTGCCAAATACGAGGGGGTACTCACAAGTAGTAGGCATTTGACAACCTCTATATGGAATATGGATGTGATGAAAGTCAGTGGGACAAATATTTTTTAAGTGATTATATCCCCGCGGCCAAATAGCCATTCCGTGAAATCAAGCAAGATATAAAGTAGGTTATATCTCAAGTGATTTTTTGCAAAATACAAACCGGAATGGTAATCATAAAATTATTTTATTTTATTTCTTTATTCACAGTCGCAAAAAAGTAAATATTTTATAATCTCAAATAATGTGCATTTTGTGATCATTTTGGAAATTAAATATCATGGAATTATTGGATTTACAGTAATTTTAAAATTTGTTCAAACATTTCAAAACTTTGTAGACGATTTTTTAATGCATATTTAGGTCATCTTTTTGAAACAACACTTCGCAAAAACCCATATATAAATAACAGTTGGAGATCTCCAGCCATTTCTCACATTTATATGGGAAAGGGATCAAAGTTTGATAAAAATTTCGGAAAAAATGCTGATGGATCATACATTGGTTCGTATGGGGGATGGATTTAGTTTATAAGTAATTGTAATACCTTTTTTATGAAACCAAACACCTCTCACCCCATCCAATCTACCAGAAATCTCGATTTTTCTATTTACCAAACTTTGACCTCTTAAAAGGGGGAAGGCGCGGTTATGATGATTTTCGAAGTATATGAGGACTGAGGAGTCACGTAGAAGCTGAGACCGTGTGCATTAAAGTGTTTTTTTTTCGTATTTTAAGGATTTTTTAGTAATTTTACTGAATTTTTAAATATTTTAAGACATTCTATATATTTTACTATTAAAACTAAATTTTCTTGGTTGCCATATTGGAGTCACCATATTGATTCCGTATTCAAAAATGATTGCTCCTTCAATTTTGAATTTCGGGGATGTATTAAACTAGTAACAAAACTTTATTAGTCAAAATCCGAGTCAGTTAAACAAAATATATATGAGAAAATGTCCTTCCTCTTTGATCTAGAGATCCCAATCACAAGTGCCGGTAAAAAAAGTACGATCACTTTTGGTAGAAATGCACCCTTTCGGCAGGATAGGGTTAAAGTTTGACAGATCTCGATATAAAATAAACTTGAAGCAAATAGTGGATTGTTTTAAAATATGTAAAAGCAAATATACATATGTATGTACACAGGTCGAATCGGTTAAAGTACACTTTAGATCTTGTGGGTCCAGTAACTAAGAAATTAAGTGTCTGCGTGTAAGAACTGATTTTGCAGAGTTGGCAATATAGGACGAAATGACGATAAAACTAGGTTTGCAGAGTTGGCAATATAGGACGAAATGACGATAAAACTAGGTTGATGGTGACCGATTGAATAAGAAACTTCTAGAGCCGAACAGTCACTTTAGGGAATAACAGTTTTAAAGTGCTGGATAAATTCATATCTTGGATATTTGGTCACACGCACAAACAACGTATCAGAAGAAGTTAAAACGAAGAATAAAAACGGAAACTGTCTCTTTGGTCTGCAAAATATTCCATGATCTCAAAACTTTGTTCCAAAGTTTAAAGTGTAAGATTTATCTATCGCTGATTAGACCCGTATAGTGACATATGGATCGGAAGCTTGGTCTACGGATGTTCGAACGAAATGTTCAAACACGCTATTTTCGGGCCCGTAAATGATAATGTAATGTAGCGTTAAAGATACCCATTGCCCATGGGTCTCTAACCCACCCTTTTTTTTCGACATTTGGCCCTTTTTTATGACTTATTTCTAGAACTAAATCAGATATAATGAATTTTATTAAAACTAATAGACTACATTGGATCTTGGATGGATATTAGAATGGAAAGTCACAAAATATCTGGCAATCTATTAAATTTTAATTCAGATGGGACGAGAAGGTGAGAGCTAGATGGTATGATGAACTGATAGCTGATTTAACAACTCTTGGGAGTAATTAATTGAAGAGCGTTGGCAGTGAATATAGGTCCACCTGGCAGTAGACGTTCAACGATGCACAAATACTAACACCCTGTTGTGTACCATTTCGAATGTGTAAATGCTGGCGATATAATTCATCTTTGACGTCCTCGTTACTCGAGTAAAACTCTCATACACATTCTTGATCAGAACTTTCATCTTGACCCAATACCTGTACGAGGATTTCAATCTCTTTCTTTTTTTCCTGATGAATTGTAAAAATTCAAGGTATAACTCTTACTTTTAAGCTTGCAGTATTTTCATATAAAACTCCCATTATATACAGATTTTTTGTACATTAAAATAGTAAAACCAAATGAAAAAAAACTACAAAAAAAATTGCGCCAGCACGATTTGACTTCGACATTATATCTCAAGTCACACAAGAATTATACATTTGTTTAAATCAATTTTATTTTCTATATACAAAAAAAAACTGCAGTTTTCTTGCCTTTTTGGATGCAAATTTTCCGCGCGCATAGAGAGACTTATATAAATAAACTAGCTGCAATATTTTATACCATTTTATAGACTTATATACAATTTTTAAGTTGTATGTCGTGCCTAAAGTCTTTTGTATGTTTTTTTTTCTTCATCTCTTTACCTTTTTAAAGATTATTATTCATTTGGTTTTAACTTTAAGCCGCCATAAGCTTTAAAGAGTTGTAAATTTTATATATGCACAGCTCGCTCGACATTATTTATCTCTATATGTTAATCTATTGCCCATTATTTGAAACTTAAGTTTTGCCATTTTACATAAATTACATTTTTCTTTAATGTTTTAATATTTTTGGCCAAAAATTTATTTAAAAAAAAAAAAATTAATAACTCCAAAAATTGTTGCTAATTAAAAAATTTAAACTTTAAATATCACCAAAAAAATATTTATAAAACTTAATCAAGGAAATTTTTTAATTTTGTTTTTATTATTACCGCATGCGATGCGATAATGATGGACAGAACATTAAAAAAAACGAATTGTTAATATATAGAAATGTAACTGTATGTCTTTGGCTGATGGCTATGTGTATAAACACATTTCTATATATTTTAAAACAACTTTAATAAAATTTATTTTTGATTGAACCTCGGATTAAACCCACTTCTTTGTAGGCAATGAACTCGAAGCTTCGCGCAAGCAATAGTACTGCTAGCTAAAATTAAAATTATATACATTAAAATGAGTCATTAAATGCGACAAGAATCAAAAATGTCTTGTTTGGCGTTTTTTTTCTGTGCGCTGGCTGCCACCATACGCGATTGATTAAAAGATTTCACTGTGAGCGCGAAAAAAATTGATTTTATTTTTTAAGCGATAAATTTAATAATTGTTTTTTTTTTTTATTAAATCCTCAAATCGAGCAATTTTTTTTTGCGTTATATAGGACCACCGAATGAAATAATTTTCGGTATATGGACCACCAAATACGCGTTTATAAAGCATACAGCTATAATACCAAAGGTTATCGCTTAAAATGTCTTAATAAATTATTGATATAGACAGATGAATTAATGTGTATCGATTTTTTTTTCTTAATTTAATTTAATTACATAAAGTAATCAGAATATATTTAAATTAAAATGTTGTACAGTTCCATCTGAAACCAATCTGTATATATAGAGGCGAACCGGAGTTGAAAAAGTTCTATTCCATTTCATGTCAGCTTAATGCAAGAAATGCTCTTTTAAGCAACCATTAAGTTCAAGGACGGAAGAAATTCCAAAGCAAGATATCTGTACAGAGCGGATCCAAGTCTGGCCAGTTCATCCGCACGCTTATTTCCAGCGATACAAATATGACCAGGAACCCAAACAAGAATTACGTCGCATAGAGATCGCCAATAGGTTAAAGATCCTCATGGCATTGCGTAACGAATTGAGCTGATAATCGAAGATTCAGGAGCTAAAATTGCAGTCTGTCTACGACTATCGCCAAATTCTGCATATAAGCATCGCTTGTCTTCAACTGCTTACATCCCAGCAAGAGCGCAAGTAATTCTGCCTGAAAGCCACTTGACTCGCTAAGTTTGATAGTCTGATTGATTCGGATATGTGAGCGTTTCGCAGAAAATACCAGAACCAAACCTCACCGTCCAGCTTCGATCCGTCAGTGAAAATCACTATGTAAAACCCAACAGTGGGTGCTCTCTGGTGAGAAACTTAGTGTGCAAATTTTTGTTTAGTTCTAATTTAGGAACCATGTAGTCTGTTGGGGTGCATATCCTAGAATCAAAAGTGCCTTGCACGGAAAGTGCTTAAAACCGAATTGCTTAACATTTTTTTTAAACTTTATCATGGTTTTATGAATGGAGATTGTGTGATAGAAATACTCTGTCGCATGATTAAAAGGCTCGCCGAAAGGGCATAAGCTCTGTTTCTATATTTGAAAGAATTTCATAATATTTTGTATCTGCGACAGTTATTCAACATGGTAATTTGCATGACTTATAAGTTTGTAGTTGTAATATTAAACCTTATATGACTGACAATTTATCATGTTAAAGCGATATATGCTAATTTGTTCCACTTAACATTTTTTTTCTTCTCTAGTGCATAACGATCTTTTTTCCATATATACCTACAACCGCATGAAAATTGCCTTCGTACATCTAAAACTTTAATTGACAGAGAAAATTAGAAATTTTCTTTATTTTTACAATCTTACATCACACTTTTATTATCATCGTACTGCGGCGTGATTGCAAAGATAATTTCTAAACACATGTAACATGCGTTCAGATAAAACTAATTCCTCGCTCAGCAACGCATTTAATTTTGTTAAGAAATTTTTTAATATTATGGAGTGACAGTCTATGCAGCGCGCATAGACAACACCACATAGCGCAAAAAATGCCAACCAATAAGTCTTTTTTTGTATTGAAAACAGCAAAGCAACAACTTAACCAATATAAAAATATCGCAAATAGAAAATGAATAAAAATGACTTAAAATGTAACAAATTTAAAAACAAACATTTTATTTTTTTGCCAATCGAAACCCATAGCTGATACAAATGTAGCTGACTGCATCTTTATAGAGAATTAGTATACTTCTAATAAATTTTTGTATTTCTTTTATTTACAGCGAAGTGAGAGGGGCGTATTACTTACGAAAATCAGAAATAATTTCGAAAATCACGGATAACATTTCGGAAATTAGGAAAATCATTTCGGAAATCAGAAATAATTTAGGAAATCATTTCGGAAATTATAATAATATCGAAAATCATTTCGGAAATCACGAAAATCATTTCGGAAATCACAATAATCATTTCGAAAATTAGAAATAATTTCGCAAATCACGGAAATAATTTTGAAAATCAGAAATAACTTCGGAAATCACGAAAATAACTTTGGAAATTAAGAAAATAAATTCGGAAATTAAAAATAATATCGGCAATCACGATAATCATTTCGGAAATCATGAAAACCATTTCGGAATTCAGAAATAATTTCGCAAATCAGAATTAATTTTGCAAATCACGAAAAGAACTTCGGGAATTAAAGAAATTATTTCGGAAATTAAAAATAATATCGGAAATAACGAAAATCATTTCGAAAATCAGAAATAATTTCGCAAATCACGGAAATAATTTCGCAAATCAGAAATAATTTTGAAAATCACGAAATCCATATCGGAAATCTCAGAAATCATAAAATATTTAGAAATCTCGGAAATAATTTCGCACATCACGAAAATCATTTCAGAAATGAGAAATAATTTCGAAAATCATTTTCAATTTCGGAAATTATAAATAATATCGGAAATCACGAAAATCATTTCGGAAATAAGAAATAATCTTGCAAATCACGGAAGAAAATTTCGGAAATCACGAAAATAACCGAGAAAATAACTTTGGAAATTAATAAATAATTTCGGCAATTAAAAATATGATCCGAAATCATAAGAATGATTTCATAAATCAAAAATAATTTCGCAAATCACGGAAATAATTTCGTAAATCACGGAAATAATTTCGTAAATCACGAAAACCATTTCGGAGATTAAGAAAATAATTTCGGAAATCACAAAATAATTTCGGAAATATCGGAAATAAGAAAATATTTCAGAAATCTCAAAAATAATTTCGGATATTACGAAAATCATTTCAGAAATCAGAAATCATTTCGGAATTACGGAAATAAAAAATCATGGGACCAAATTTTTGGCTAGTTGGTTTCCCCCTCGCAGCAACGTTATACTGTTCAAACATCATCTTTAAAAAGCACACATCTTTGTTTTCTAAGTTTTATCTTTCTCTTTACACTTTATAGCCAATCCATCCATATGCGCAATATTATAAAGTTTATAAAAAAATTATAAAATATCAGCGCTGTGTCCATAGCCAGCTCTCATTTTGCGGTTGTGTAAATTTTATAATAATATGACTTGAACTTATATATAAGTTGCTAAACTTAAACGACTATAGGTTGTGATCTATAATATATATGTATACAGATTAGGGTCATTCCTGCCCGAAGACTAAACTCTAGATTAATCGTACAGTGTACATATTAGAAGAATTCAAAATTTTTGTTTTAAAGAAAAAGGATCGCACATTTCAAAAATCATTAATCAAATCTCGAAGTTTAGAAAACTTTCGAAAATTTGAAGTAATTTTCGGAAATTTTGGAAAATATTTTGAAAATCAAAGATCTCTGCTCAGAGAATCAATTCAGAATTGGTTCGCAAATCACATAAACTGATTTGAGAATCAGAAATTATTGGGTATCTAAAATACGAAATATTTTTTCAAATCATGGATTTTTTTTTTGAAATTCACGGAAATAATTTCGAATCCTCAGAAGTAATTTTGAAAATCTCGAAAATTGTTTAATTTTCAGAAATTACGATAATCGTATTTTAAAAATCATAAATCTTATCATCTAAATGGAGTTTACTGAATTAGTTATTTAATCACGAAAATAATTCTCCGAAATCTTTTAAGAAATAATTTCAAAAATTTCAAAAATTCTTTGAGAAATCAGAAATTAATTAAATATTTTTCAAGTTTATAAAACCAATCGGAAATTGTACAAAAAATCATGGGTCATCATTTATCTAGTGCGTTATTTTTTTCAAAATTAAAAAATTTTACTCGAAATTTTATTATCTATTATAATTTTGAGCACTTTTTGCCTAAATTTTTGAGTGTGTTTAGGCTCAATAATTGACATATTTTCCATATATTTTGAGTGCTTTTCGCTGTTAGTATTTTGCGCTCCATAATTTTATATGTTTTTCTCTCAAAAATTTTTTTTTTGTGCATAATTAAAAACATTACTTAATAATTTAATTTTTCAACCAGTTTTGAGTATTTTTCGCTCAATAATTTTATTATTTTCGAATAGGTAGTGATTTTGTCTCAATAATATCATATCTGTATAATAATGGATTATCGCTCAATAATATAAAAAATGGTTTGTTCCATTTATTTTGTGTGATTTTTGCTCGATAATTTTGAGTACCTTTCGCTCAATAATTTCACTATTTTTAATTTAATTTTAATACGTTTTTTCTCTTAATATCTTTTTTACATAATTAAAAAAAATCGCTCAATAATTTAATTTGTTTTTATAAATTTTGAATATTTTTTGCTAAATAATTTTTTTAACATTATTTGATTGTTTTTCGATCAAAAATTTTGAGTACTTTTCGCTGAATAATTTCATAATTTCCATCTGTTGTTTGTGCTTTTCGCTCAATAATAATACGATATACCTATCTACATATATAAAGTGGGTTTTCCGAAGGATTTCCGCTCAATAATATAAGCAATGGTTTTATTCCATTTATTAAGAGTTATTTTCGCTCAATAATTTTAAAAAAATGTTTTTTACTCAATAAAATGCAAAATTAAATCGCTTATTAATTTGGTTTATTTTATTTAATATAATTTGAGTGTTTTTCGCTCAATATATTGAGTGATTTTCGCTCAATAATTTTATCTATTTTTTTTGCTCTATTTAATAATAAAATTTAATTATTTTAATATTTTTTATTTATTCCATGTTGAAAATGAAAGTATTTGGGGATTCTGAAACTTATATACATGTACGTAACGCCGGAACGACCCTACAATGCATATGGTATACCTTTATAATCTTATATCATTGTATTTTCTAAAATATTTTCAGCTATACCTCGAGCTATCTAGTTTGTTTGTGGAGTCGCTATACACTGCGGCCGCTTGCTTGCACAACTTCCACATGAAATAAAATATGGTTTTAGGTTTTAGTTTACATTTTACAATAATTTTTTTACCTATGGGTTGACATACAAATTGTTCGCAAAACCTACTTACGTCACATTATTATATTTCTTCGCATTTTCATCTGATAGTTTATTTCAGTTTTAATCTTTTCAATCTTGATGCTCTCGCGCATGCATTATTACAGCTGATGCTTAGATAGATACGGTATAGATGTGTATAAGTTACCGACTCTATAGACAAAATTTCTATTTTTTTATCACTTTTTGAAATATTATTATAACTCTTTTGAATTTATTGTGTTTCATTATTTTTTCTTTCTGGTTTTATATACTTTAAGGTTATATGCAAACAATATTTTATGTGTTTTTTTATTATAAGAAATTTTGAATATAAAGTCAATTTAAGGCACACACAGTACTTGTTAAAAATGACTTAAATTTTAATTTATGGAATTGAATATTGGGGTTATAACTGGTTCCAACAAAATAAATACAATTAGCCAGCCGGAACAAACTAATTTAAATAAACTTTATTACTCGTATTTGGTTTGCTAACTTTATATACGCACACTTTACATAATTATTTAATTTGGAAGTATTTTTTGAATTTTTTTGCTAATTGAAGTCTAGTTGTTTGCTAGACTAGCCACTGTAACCAACCAACCAACCATTTTTTGAATAATTATTTGTAGGAAGAAGTTTCAGCGGAATTTTCATACATTTTCGAAAAAAAAAATTATACAAGCTTGAATTTAATAATTGTGAAAATTGACATTATTTAATTTTTATTTTAAATTTATTTAAAAAAAATAGTCTCAAAGATGATTTTCATACTTCCATAGCTTATCTTTCATACTTGCTCT
>JANSTW010042038.1:0-14297 GCA_027564275.1 Diadocidia ferruginosa
TAATTATTTTTTTTTAGTGGTAATGATTTCCGCATAGCATCTAGGTATACCAACAATCATATTTTATAAAAATTAATTAATTATAGCATTTTTTTTTTAATTTATCCAATCCTATTTATATTTATATAATATGAAAAATATTTAATATTTATTAGGTTTTTATTTTATTTACGTATACAATAAAAAGGTATGTTTTTTTGTCAATTATAAAGAGGATATTTGATTTATTTATTTGAACTACCTATGTATGGGAGATTTGTATAAATTTAAATTATATTAAAACAACAAGCAGTTTAGTTATTAATTATAATGCAGTTTTTCAAATAAAATTTCTGTTAAATAGAAAAATTTAAAAGACATTTCAATGCTAAAACAAAAATTATTTGACAAAAGCAAGCCGACATCTAGAGGAAAATAAAAAAAAACGTAAGATGGCGTTGATTGTATATAATACAGACCACTTGCGTCATCTATCGCCTATTTTTTTAAACTGAAGATAATGCTAATTAATTAGACAGAGACTAGTATACAATTTAATTAATTGTAAGATGGCGTTTAGTTTTAGTTACTTTTAAATTATTAAATTAATTATAAAAATCTCTTGTATTTTTAATAGTATTCCCAGTGAATTTCACATGGCGCCATCTACTGCATCAAATCATGAAGATACCATTTTAGTATGTTTGTTGTTGTTTTTAAGGACAAAACCATCTATTATACAATGTCAACAATTCAACTAAAATAAATATTACAAAATGTCTATATAAGAGGATAATTTTTTAAAGTGATACGCCCTCTATTGACATTTTGTTTTAACCAGCCTTTTGCCTTATTATACAATTTAGTGGAAATTTCTTTGCATCTTAACGCCCATCTCAATATTAATTGTAATTTAAAAAAAATAATGTTTTAATTAAAATTAATAGCAAATTATTTTTATAATAAAAATAATTTACTCCTTTTAGACATTTGTCAAATTATAATATTTTTAAATTTTGTATACGGGTTTTTTTTTGCTTAAAAATTAACTATTCTATAATATTTAATAATCTTAAATAACTATATATATAAGTATATGGTATACATGTTGTTCATATGTATCAAAAAGTACGAGCACATTATTATAGTAAAATTTATGTTTGTTTTTCATTAGTTTTCTTGTTACAACTGATTAATTAATCATTTATAAAAAATAGTATATTTATAAAATCTGCAAAAAACGGAAAATATGCCAAACAAACATAAACGCAGAAACACAAAACCGGTAAAGAAAAATTGTTCGAAAAAATCAAAGGATATTTTGCCACAAAAAAAGCAATGATTACGAATTTATAGCATTATGTACGGTCAGTTTTTATGGACTCAAGTCTTGATGCATACTATGATCATAGCCCATGCTACCGTCAAAGCCATGCTGTTGATCATAACCGCCTGAATTCAGCGAATAGCCCATCGAATCTTGTGGTGGGGCCGGAGACATCATCGGTGTGGCCGTACCACTAGGCGGTCCACCCATCGAATACGGTGATGCGCCGGCCGCTTTTTTGGCTGCATACAGATTTGCCTCTTCCTGAGCCTTGCCAATGTTCTTCTTGTATCGTATACGTTTATTGCCAAACCAATTGGACACTTGGGACACCTAAAATGGGACAAAAAAAAAATTCACCTCTATTTCGTTTTTGTCTAAGCGAATAAACAATAATGATTAGAAACAAATTTAAATTAAAAGCATAATAGAAATAATCGTTTTTTTGTGTTTTAAAAAGTGTAATATTTTAAATTTATCCAAAATTTATTTGCTTTTTTATGATAAATATTCGTCAGAGCTTCAAAATAAATGATATGCTGGTAAAATTGAATACTAAATTGGAATCTCGGTGTTGGGAATTATTCAATTAAACATTTGAAAGTCTGCAAACAAACTTAGTGGTCTTCGTTTCACAAGAAAATACAATCTTATTTAATAGATAAGACTTCTTTTATTTAAATTGAAAATTAAGACCGCTATAAGCTGAAAAAATTTGGATTAAATCCCTAAAACATAATCTTATCTCTGTTTAATGTATTCTACATCTGATGATATCCATACCAATTAGACGAAACGTCAAATAAATACTTTAAACAGTTATACAATATTAGAAATTAAAATTTGAATCGGAATTTTAAATTATAAAGGAATTATAATTTGAATATAAAAATATTATTAAATATTTTTATTAGAATAGATAATGTTACTAGTAATTCAAATCGGATTTTATTTGTGTATGATTATAATTTGAATATGAATTATAATTTGTATACGAATTTTAATTTACATAGGAATTATAAAGTAGTTATAAATTAAAATTGAAAAAAACCTTGAATAACAACTAGAATATAATTAGGAATAATATTTTTTTAAAGGAATTATAATTTAATTAGGAATAGGACTTCTGATTGAAATTACAGAATTTGAATTTATATTAAAAATTAAAACTTTGCGCGTTATAATATTATAAATTATAATTTAAATGGGAATTATAAGTTGTATAGGAATTATAATAATTTAAAAAGAAATAGAAATTTTAAATAGAAATAAACTAAAAAAAAACAATGAGTAATATTTTTTTAGGAATTATAACCTGTTAAAGGGGAATTATAATTTTATTACGCTTAATCAAATTTGTAGTAAAAATGAACTTAGTTCAATAAGTTGAAAGAAAAATTATAATTTTATTAGCATTCTAAACCAGGAATTAACTAAAAATTATATTTTTTAAGGAATTTTATTTGGAATTAGAAGGGACTTATAGTTAAAATGCACAATTTGAATTATTCAAATTATCATAGAAATTATCATTTTTATTAAAAACTTATTATTAGTTAAATAGAAAAACCAAATTTAATAGGAATTATAATTTAAATGAGGTAATACGGAATTATAATATAATAATGTAAATTAGTTTTTTTTTAATTTAAGTATGAATTGCAATGGGAATTATAATTTGAAAATGATATTGTTTATCAGTGGGAATTACATATATAAATAAGATAGTATTTGTATTAAAATTAAAACTGGGTACAACATCATAAGAATTTTAATTTTAATTTAAAAACTAATAAAACATTTAAGGAAAAAAACAATTTTTAATAAGAATTATAATTTAAATTATTAATTATTATTTACTAAAATAATACGGAATTTTAATAATTAAAATTAGGGTTTGAACTATTTAGTTTTTCAAAATTAAATTATATTTTATTAAATAAGTTTGAGGAGGAATTATAATTTTAAAGAATTATAATTAAATAATGGTTGAATTAAAAATTAAATATTTATTTAGTTTTGGGCTTATAATATTTGGAAAATTATTTTGTTTGCCAAAATGAACTCCGTGAGAATTATATTTTATAAGTTTGAGTAAGAATTATAATTTGAAAATATTATAATAATTGTTAATTTTTTTTTTGAGCGCTTATAGATTGAAAATGATGTTGTTGCTTAAAATGAAGTGGGAATTACATTTTATTAAATAAGTTCCAGGAGGAATTATAATTTCAAAGGATTATAATTAAATAATTGTTTATTTTTTGTTTTGGGCGCTTATAATTTGAAATGATTTTCTTGCTCAAAATGAAGTGGGAATTATATTTTATTAAATAAGTTTGAGTAGGAATTAGAATTTTAAAGAATTATGATTAAATAATGGTTCAATTAAAAATAAAGCATTTATTTTGTTTTGGGCTTATAACAGCAAAATTATATTGTTTGTCAAAATGAACTCTGTGAGAATTATATTATATAAGTTTGAGTAGGAATTATAATATGAAAGGATTGTAATTAAATTGTTGATTTTTGTTTTGTTTTGGGCGTTTATAATTTAAAAATAATTTTGTTGTTTGAAGTGAGAATTATATTTTATTAAATAAGTATGAGTAGGAATTATAATTTTAAAGAATTATAATTAAATATTGATTGAATTAAAAATGAAACATTTATTTTCTTTTGTTGTGATGGGTATTAAAGTTGAAGGAAGAATTATAATTTAATTGTTTTTTTAATTAACTGAATTAAATTTAAAAAACAAAAATAAATTATAAATGAAATTTGAATATAAATTATAATTCCTAGATCGAAAATCGGGTTTCTCATACAAAATTTCAAAATTAAGAACCAGGTTGAGTACTTTCATTGTTCTATAACATAAAACAATTCTACTACAACGAACAATATAAACGACATCTTACGTGTAAATCACACTTTCCTTTAAGTTTCTTAATGTTTAAATTACCTAAATTACGTAGAAAAATTTCGAATATTATTCATAAATAAAGCAAATAAATTACAATTGTTTCTTATTATTCAACAATACTTAACAACCAAAAAAACCACGGATTATAAATGGGGTATTTATATGTGCACGAACAATATACGAACAAATATTTACACAATTTTTTTGTTTGCACTTCTTTAACATAAATATTGTCCGACAAGCAAAAGCAGAGTACAAAGCAATGAGAAATTATTGTTAAGAATTTACAAAAGGAAACGAAAAAATTAAAATTAAAAAACAAAAAACTTAAAATATCGCCCATAAATGATCCATGTTTTTTTGCATTTTTTTTTTACTTTCTATTAAATTTTAAATTTATTACTATTGTGCTTAATTTAAACAATCCAAAAAAACGTTGCGCTTTAATTTTTTTATTTAAAAAACTATTTTTTAAAAACCAAAAAATAAACAAAAAAAAATTAAAAACCTTTTAATAAAAATTTGCACATACCCCATTTATATATATTTTTAACAAATATAATTCTTCTTTTTTAATATTCACAAATAGTTTGTTTTTAGAAATAATTTACACTTTTTTTCGTCACTTGAAATAGATAAAAGATTTAAAAAACAAAAAACACATTTTTTAATATAAAGAAAGAAAAAAATTCCAAATACACTTTTTTGATAAAGAAAGAAATACAAAAATTTGATTTTAATTTTAAATTTTATTATAAAGAGAAAGAAAAAAACTTCACAAAATAACTTAAAAAAAAACGAATACTAAAGACAAGTCAAAAAAAAAGATTTTATTTTTGTTAGTAAAAAGCTTATTTTATTGACATTATGTTGATGAAATGGTGGCCAAAAGCGGTGTTAACCACACAATGTTTTATGATAACAAATATTAAATATTATTTTTCGCGCTTTCCTTCAATCATCTATATAGATAAACTGTCGCTGTGGTAAAATGTCGTTGAGATAAAATGTCGATGAGATATAATATCGTTTAGATATAATGTCGTTGAGATATAATGTCGTTGAGATAAAATGACGTGGAGATAAAATGTCCTTGAGATAAAATGTCGTTAAGATAAAATGTCGTTGAGAAATAATGTCGTTGATATAAAATGTCGTTGAGATATAATGTGGTTGAGATAATAATGTGGTTGAGATAAAATGTCTGGATAAAATGTCGTTGAGATAAATTGTCCGGAGATAAAATGTCGTTCAGTTAAAATGATGTTGAGATAAAATGTCGTAGAGATAAAATGTCGTTGAGATATAATATCGTTGAGCTAAAATGTCATTGAGATATAATGTCGTGCAGATAAAATGTCCTTGAGATTAAATGTCGTTGAGATATAATGTAGTTGAGATAAAATGAAATTAAGATAAAATGTCGTGATATAAAATGTCGTTGAGATAAATTGTCGTTGATATAATATGACCGAGATAATATGTCGCAAGATATTTCGACCGAGATATTTCGTCGGGTTACCCTCGCAAACACCAATGAATTTTCAGTTAACCATATAGTCGGGCGTGCATGGGAAAATACATGGGCGTCTTTTTAGCATATTTCTGGTAATAATCTCCGAAATCATTAATCAAACATTATCGAAACACAATGTATGCAATCATTGTAGAAAATATAAAATGACACGTTTTTGTAAAATATTTTAAGTTGTGGCACTACAAGGACATTTTAATACTGATGGATTTGTTGTTATGCTATGAAATAGTTAGAAGGAGATTTTATTGTATTTTCATTTTTAACATAACGCCAATAGAGTTAACACGATAAATCCGACGGATACGGATTTATATTTTCTAACATTAGGTGTAAGCTGTTACACTCGTATATTGCATTTGGCGGCCATCTTGAATTTTACTTTTGGGCTATTTAGATTCTTGGAGGTAAGGAAAACTTTTTTTTTCCTAGAAAATAGGAAATTTTCAAAGTTTTTGAACCCTTTGTATTAATTTGTAAAGTTTAATTTATATGTAATAAAATAAAACCATACTGATGATGAGATGTGCAGTTCCGGAAACGTCTTAGAAGTGCTGAGAAAGTTTCAAAAACTGAGAACCAAATTTAAAAAAGAAATCCTGAATATATTTGCATTGAATTAGACCGAACGCCTGCTTTAACATAAAATATACTACAACTATACTTATCCTTACGAGAAAAAAACAATGCAAAGTATATAACTGCGCTTAGCTCGATTGGATCGAGTTACGTTTCTATTTGTAAAGAATAATATTAAGCTTTTTTCTATATAAAAATCATGCGACATTTTTGCCAGGGCTGCTTCAACATACTCGGTTTTAACGGACATCCTTGTCTATGAACAAAGAATTATTTTATCGACCGTATTTTATATTGAAAACTTGAATAATCGGACTTGCGGTTGGGGAAAGGGATCTATTATTTCACTAGGTACTAGGTATACTACTTGTAGACCACCGGCCCACGTTCATACCTCATGTGCTTAGCGCATTGTCTATATATATTTAGTGATACAATAAAAGAAATTTACATCAGCGATATTATAGATATGCTCGTTGAAACAATTTTCGATAGAAAATGCTTCAACTAAAACTAAATTAGCGTGGTGACATAACACACAAAGACATAACGCCCAAAAGCTTTATCAAGCTTTTTTTCTAATTCTCAAACCCATTATAGCAGCCAATATATAAACCCATCGCTTTGTTTATATTAAGTGGAAGGGAAATTTATTTGTTTTTATCAGTTTTTAGCGTAGACGAAAACAATAAATAAGTTTTCGTGTGATTTAAGCTTGGCTTTTGAGTGTTGTCTTCGGGTGTTGTCAGGTCACCGATGACACTGCTGAAAATTGGTTTCCTTATTTCACAAGATATAAGTACACTTTGCGGACGAATTATTTTTTTTCTTTTTTAAGGGATTGCAGCAAATTATCTGTCTTATAAATAAAGCAATATTTATATGAACACACAAAAAAATGGCACATTTAAATGAAATAGTTGAAAAAAATATTTCTATTTCCAAAAACCAAAAACTTACCGTTATGCCACACTTTCTGGCCAACTCTTCCTTGGCCTCTTCCGACGGATACGGATTGCTTAGGTGACTGTAGAAATATTCGTTCAGAATTTCTGAAGCCTGCTTGCTGAAATTACGACGCTTTCGGCGTGCATCCAAGAATCGTGAACGCAAAATCATAACCGCCTCACAGGTCGACTGTTTCAATTGCATTTGAATTGTGCCGAATTTCTTGTGGATAATTTGTACCATTCGTTCGATTTCTTTTGGAGTGATTGGTCTGTGGAAGGTGCGTGAAAAAAATTGTATTAGTTTTCCAAAAAAAACATTGAGTTTTCAGTCCTAAAATTTTACCTTGTGCGACTTTGTTCTCGTAACAAGTTCATAACGTGCGTGGTAAATTCATTGCAAGCCTGCTCGTATTTCTCCAATTCCTGGTGATAGATAAGACGAATCTGGGCCAATTTAGCCCGATAATCCGAATGTTCAATGGCATTGTCTGCTCCATCCAGTGAAAGTGATGATCCTAAAAAGAATCCAAGTTTTTGTATAAAAAACACTTAACACATTCAAAAACGAATCACCTTGACTTGCTGCCGCAGCCGATGCGGCCGCATTTGCACCGCCACCTTTTTCGGGACCGGCAACACCTTCGGCAATGAGCATATTGTCGAGTCGTAAGATTTGTGGATCTGGTGGTTCTTCCTCTTGGGTATTACGGAGTGATAGAACTGTAAAGAAAATATGGAAACTTGTAAAAAGCGGCCTCTTCGCATACTGGGTACGCTAGAGGACTCTTAGATGCACCAAAAGTCGTTCTTTGAGTGTCCGATTATTCTCACCCCTACCGACTTGGAGAAGATTTTTAAATTTTTCGACTTTTTCTGAGATCGCTATACTTAATTATATCATCGAAGATACGCTAAAATGCCAAGCTATGACTTAAAGCGATCTCAGCAAAAGTCGAAAAATTGACAAATTTACACTAAGTCGGTGCGGGTGCGAATAATCAAATACTCATAGAACAATTTTTGTTCATCTAGGGGTGCCCTAGTCATGGAAGTCTTGGAAGACTTTTGGAATTCTTTTGGAAGTCTTGGAAGCCTTGGAAGTTTTTTGGTAGTCTTGGAAGTCGTTAACGTCTTGAAAGTCTTTTGGAAATTTGGAAGTATGGAAAGTCTTAGAAGTCTTGGAAGTCTTAAAAATCTTGGAAGTCTTTTGGACTTTGGAAGTCATGGAAGTCTTTTGAAGGTCTTGGAAGTCTTTTGGTAGTCTTGAAAGTCTTTTGGTAGTCTTAGAAGTTATTTGGAAGACTTGCAAGTCTTTTCAAAATGAAAGTTTTAGGGACACAAATTTTTCAGGCCGTTACCCGAAACTCTTCAGGAACTGAATAACGATTGTTCGGGGCAGTTTGCGGGACTTGACTCCCTTCTAGACAAAAAATCAAATTGTCAAATTGAAAAGCGAATATTGTGGACATGCAAGGAATTAATCTTCATCAAGTAAGGGGTTCACTGTATTATTAAGTCTTGAGACACCTCTTTGGAAGTCATGGAAGTCTTGGAAGTCTTTTGAAGATCTTGGAAGTCTGTTGGATGTATTGGAAGCCTTTTGGTAGTCTTGAAAGTAATTTGGAAGACTTGGAAGTCTTTTGGAAGTCCTTTCAAAATGAAAGTTTGAGGGACACAAATATTTCATGCCGTTACCCGAAACTCTTTAGGAACTGAATGACGATTGTTCGGGGCAGTTTGCAATACTTGACTCCCTTCTAGAGAAAAAATCAAATTGAAAAGCTTATTAAGTCCACAATAAGCTTTTCAATTTGATTTACTCTTCATCAAGTAAGGGGTTCACTTTATTATTACGTCTTTAGACACCTCTTTGGAAGTCATTGAAGTCTTTTGGAAGTCTTGGAGCCTTAGAAGTCGTTAAAGTCTTAAAAGTCTTTTGGAAATTTGGAAGTATGGAAAGCCTTTTGGAAGTCTTAAAAATCTTGGAAGTCTTTTGGTAGTCTTGGAAGTCTTTTGGTAGTCTTGAAAGTCTTTTGGAAGTATTGAAATTCTTTTGGAAGACTTGGAAGTATTTTTGGAAGTTTTTTAAAAGTCTTTGAAGACTTTTAAAAATCTTGGAAGTCTTTTGAAGGTCTTGAATGCCTTTTGGTAGTCTTGGAAGTCATTTGGAAGACTTGGAAGTCTTTTGGAAGTCTTTTCAAAATGAAAGTCTGAGTGACACAATTTTTCAGGCCGGTACCCCAAACTCTTAAGGAACTGAATAACAATTGTTCGGGGCAGTTTGCGGTTCTTGACTCCCTTTTAATCAAATTGAAAAGCTAATTGTGGAAATGCAAGGAATTACTCTTCATCAAGAGGTTCACTATATTATTAAGTCTTGAGACACCTCTTTGGAAGTCATTTGGAAGTCATGGAAGTCTTGAAAGCCTTGGAAGTCTTTTGGTAGTCTTGGAAGTCGTGAAAGTATTGAAAGTCTTTTGGAAATTTGGAAGTATGGGAAGTCTTCGAAGTCTTAAAAATCTTGAAAGTCTTTTAAAGGTCTTGGAAGTCTTTTGGTTGTCTTAGAAGTCTTTTGGTAGTCTTGGAAGTCTTTTGGAAGTCTTGAAATTATCTTGGAAGACTTGGAAGTCTTTTGGAAGTCTTTTCCAAATGAGTCTGAGTGACACAATTTTTTCAGGCCGTTACCCCAAACTCTTTAGGAACTGAATAACGATTGTTCGGCAGTTTGCGGTTCTCGACTCCCTTTTTAAGAAAAAAATCAAATTGTCAAATTAAAAATGCAAGCAATTACTCTTCATCAAGGGGTTCACTATATGAAATTATACCCATAATAACAAATATTTAGGATGACTTCTTTAGCAGATGCTCATTACTATTAAAAACTTACGATAAAGATGGTATTTGGGTACTCTGATTTCCATTTTGAAGTTGAAATTACTAAATTCAAAATGGAGGATTCTATATATCGGCTGAATTTTATAAATGATATAAATGACTAAATATGTTTTTGAAACTTAGTGGAAGAAGTATATTTGTGTACTATGATTTCGATTTTTAGATCAAAATTTCAAAATGGTGGATCCAATATGGCGCCTGAGTTTTTTAATTGTTTGGAACTTAGTGCAAGTTATCTCATTAAGATTTTGAGATAGAAATTTCAAAATTCATAATGGTAAATTTACGCTACTGAAGTATCCATTTTTCAAACATGTTATTCTTGCCAACTTTTACTGGACTAAGACATTATTTGAGGTTCGCTGCTTTAATTGAAAAAAATATCCAAAACGGAGAATACAAGATCATCTAAGTACTTGTAAGAGCTCGAAAGTTTAATATTTTAAAATCACAAGTATCCTAAACTGAAAGCAGGAAATTTTAAATCTAATTATTTAAATTTATTATAACAATTCATTAATATGTCTTGTTCTTCAATTCAATTCTAAATTAAAACAAACATTTTATTTTTTTACTGAGAGAAAAAAATTAAACATTTTCAGTTAGGCCCTTTTTGCATTGTTGTATTTATATAGAAATAATTTTACCCATTTCTGCATAATTTCGTTTTATAAAAATAAATAATAATAAAAAATATAATTACAATAAATTCAGGTATTATACTATCGTTTCACACAAAACGCACAGCTTGATATCACTTTTTTCTTCTTCTTTTTCCATAAATGAGCGGATTATTCTTGTTTTTCTTGTCAAACTCAAAATGCACATTTTATGACTTGATGTTAAACTTAAGGTATTAACTTATGGGATTTGCAATTTAATTCTAAATGCGTTAAATAAAAATTGACTTTTGTACGGGAGGATAAAAACTGCAGGTAATTTTAAGATTGTTACAAAACAAAACAAGTTGAACGAAAGAAAAAAGGATACAATTTTTTGAATATTTTTGTCAAATCTTTCGTAAAGGAATTTTGATTTAAAAGAGGTTGATATAAAATAAAGTAAAAATAAAAGTCAAATTGTTAATATAATTTTCTAAAATAAAACTAACCTGCTTTCTCTTTTACTTCACACAGAACAGAGAACAGAGCCTGTTTCATTCGATGACAATTCAACGTATGTTTCCGGGCCTGTGCCTCGTCCAGCGACTGTTCTGTTATGTTCATAATTTGTTGCAATATTTCCCCAATGTCCTGTTTGCGGGTTTCATTTTCCCCAGCCTGAGAACCATCACCGCCCGGCATACCATAGCTTTGGGCGCTCATCATCGATCCACCATGTGACATCATACGGTTTGGGTCTTCCATAGCGATTCTCTTGTTTATAGTTTTTTAATCTGCGGAAAAAGTTTTCAGAATTTGAATTTGATGATATTTAATAATAAACAAATTATTTAGTGAAATTTGGAAATGGAAAATTCGTTTAGAAATCACAAAAATTATTCCAGAAAACACGAAAATCATTTCAGAAATAACTGAAATCATTTCGGAATCGGAAATCATTATTTCGAACATATTTTTTTTTAAATTATTTTAGAAATCCAGAAAATAATTTTCGAAATCTCTAAAATCATTTCAGAAATACAGAAAATAATTTCCGAAATCATGAAAATCATTTCAGAAATACAGAAAATAATTTCCGAAATCTCGAAAATTTGGAAAATCATTTCAGAAATCCAGAAAATATTTAATAAATTTCGAAAAATGAAAATCATTTTGGAAATCTCGAAGCTATTTTATCTGAAAAATCATTTCGTAATTTTTTTTAAATCACTAAAACATTTTAAGAAATCTCGAAAATCATTTCGGAATTTTCTGAAATAATTTCAGAAATCCAGAAAATAATTTCGAAATCACGAAAATTCATTCGAAAATCCTGATTTAAGAAATCTCGAAAAAAATAAAGAAATTACAAAAATCATTTCATAAATACAGAAAATATTTAAGAAATCTCGAAAAATGAAAATCATTTGGGATATCTATTTATGGGAATCTGGGATACAAGGGCAGTCATGGGATAATCTCCTTTCGAAGACTTGGGACCGAGCAAGAACCTTGGGTAGAACACATCTTTGGTAATCTGTTGGATGTCTGGGATCTTTGGAAATCATATGAATAAAATAATCACCTTTGGAATTCTCAGAACAAATATTTGTTAATTTTGTGGCATCTCTTTGAAAATTGTTTTGAAGTTTGTGATATCTTTAAAACAGTGGACAGTTGAGGGATAATCTCCTTCGGAATTCTCGAGACATATTTGGAAATATTATGGAAGTCTTATGATAATAATTAATAACCTTTGGGAAGTCTCATGGAATTCTTGGACATGTTTGAAATTTTTTTGAAAGGAATGGGGACATCTTTTTGGACATCTTATAGAGATCTATGGAAATCTTATGGAAGTCTCGATTTATTAACTTTAGAAACTCTTAGGATAATCAAATTTAGAAGTCTTAGGACACGTCTTTGGAAATCTTATTGAAGAGTTAGGGTAAACATCTTTGCAAGTTTTGGGACCGAGGGGAAGATTACTTACATGGGACAAATCATTTCGGAAATCACGACAATCATAAATCATTTTCGGAAATCACGGAAATCAATTTGGGAATCAGAAATCGTTTTCAGAAATCACGGAAATTATTTCGGAAATTAGAAATCATTACGGAAATCAAAAATCATTTTCAGAAATCAGAAATCATTTTCGGAAATCAATTCTCAAATCAGAAACCATTTTCAGAAATCAGATATTATTTTGGAAATCAGAAATAGTTTTCAGAAATTACGGAAATCATAAATCATTTTCGGAAATCACGGAAATCATTTTGGAAATCAGAAATTATTTTCGGAAATCACGGAATTCATTTTCGGAAATCACGGAAATCATTTTGGAAATCAGAAATTATTTTCAGAAATCGGAAATCATTTTCGAAAATCACGGAAATCAATTTGGGAATCAGAAATCACGGAAATCATTTCGGAAATTAGAAATCATATTCGGAAATCATTGAAATCAAAAATCATTTTCGGAAATTCAAAATATTTATCAGAAATCATAAATTATTTTTGGAAATCCCGGAAATAAGAAATCATTTCGGAAATCAGATATCATTTCGGAAATCAGAAAGCAAGGAAATCAGAAATCATGTTCGGATATCACGGAAAACATTTCGGAAATTAGAAATCATTTTCGGAAATTACGGAAATCATTTTCGGAAATCAAAAATCATTTTCAGAAATCATATATCAAAACAATTTTTGGAAATCACGGAAATCATTTTGGAAATCAGAAATCATTTTCAGAAATCACGGAAATCATTTCGGAAATCAGAAATCATTTTCGGAAATCACGGCAATCCTTTTGGAAGTCAGAAATTATTTTCAGAAATCTTGAAAATAATTTCTAAAATCAGATATCTTTTTCAGAAATCATTTCGGAAATCAGAAATCATTTTCAGAAATCATAAATCAAAATCATTTTTGGAAATCACGGAAATCAGAAATCATTTCGGAAATCAGAATTCATTTTCGGAAATCACGAAAATCATTTCGGAAATCAAAAATCTTTTTTCGGAAATAAGAACTATTTTCAGAAATCACGGAAATCATTTCGGAAATCAGAAATCAGTTTGGGAGAAATCAATTTGGGAAATCGCGTAAATCATTTTGGAAATCAGAAGTCATTTTCGGAAATCACTGAAATCATTTCGGAAATCAAAAATAATTTTCGGAAATCAATTCTGAAATCAGAAATCATTTTCGGAAATCACGGAAAACATTTCGGAAATCAGAAATCATAGCACAACATTTTTGCTAGTGGTTTGCCGGTTGCCCCCTCGTCAATATTGGCCTAATTTCGATACAATTTTTAAAAATTTCGTAGGTTTTTTGCAATCGGTAAACCACTTACCGAAATTATGCGTCAACTTATTTCGGAAATCAAAAAAAACATGGTGGTTTTCCCGAGGGGTTACCCACTATGAAAAATTGTGTCCCACTGATTTCCAAATTTCAATGATTTCCAAAATGATTTTCATTTTTTGAAATGATT
>JANSTW010042049.1:0-14290 GCA_027564275.1 Diadocidia ferruginosa
CCGCAAGTTGAGCTCTTTGCGATTGAAAATCATTTAGTGAAATATCTATTGGCTCAATTTGTTCTCCAAATGGAGCAACAAGGTTAAATTCAAAATATTGTTCGTTATTAAAACTCCAATTTAAAATCCATTCAGAACCACCACTACTATCTGCAAAGTCAATATTCAAAATTAATTTACGATGCCCATTTTCTCTCAGGCCATCTACCTTTATTAGTTTATTTGCTGTACAATGTTCCAAACCTTCCTGTAAACAATTATTAAAAGCGTAAAATTTAAATAAAACTTCTTTAAAACTTGTGCTTTATTACAACATAAATAGACTTTACAATAAATAAAAACTTAAACCTTAATGACATAAAAAATATAAATTCAAGTGCCTTTAATAGTTTACCTTAACCTTAAGTGAAACATTTGCTTCAGTCACTTTTGGATTGCGATACCATAGTAAAAGTTCAACAGTAACCATTGAACTATTTAAAGCAGATAGACTTCGTGTATAACGACCTTCCACTGACAATCCACCGGTATTCATTGGTGATAAAATTCGAAAATATTCTTCTCTAGTGTACTGAGGAGAAACACGCTGGAACTTTGATAAAAATCCACAAAAGGTATTCGTTGGTGCTAAAGCACTAGTTGAAGTTAATGGTATAGCAGTTGAATTAAAGTCAACATCAACAAGAAGGTCTACGAGATTCATAAATGGTTCTTCTTTAGCAGTTTTTTTAGTATTAACTTGCTAAAAAGTTTCTATAAAATATACAAACATGTACCATTTGAAATTTTTAGTTTCAATATATAAACAATCTTTTTCCAAACCTCTTTTATCTTTATTTATTTCTTATTAAAATAACTTACTTTAAATTTATTAGGAACGGTTTCTTCTAAAGCAGATTGCTCTAAATTAACTTTATTAATATTTGTTGTTTGTGAAGTTTCATCGCTCGAGTCCTCTTCTTCATCCTCTTCAGTTTTACTATCAACTTCTTCGTCGCTTTCATCTTCTGAATTAGTCACTTCAACACCATCAGCTATTTCGTCTTCATCTTCAGAAATTGCTAAAACTACAAGCTAATTATTAAAAAACATTAGTAATTAAAATTAAGGCCATATAAAAATAAATTAATGAATAATAAATATTTTTTTGTAATTTTTTCTTTCAGTAAGCTATACATATTTTTTACGTAAACTATTGTATAAAAAGTCTATTAAAATGAAAAATATAAATGTTAATGGAAAATTAATTATTTTAATTTCTTAATGCTAAACAATAAAAAAAATTAAAAATCTTTTACTAAAGTAGTTTCAAAATGCATACCACTTAATAAAAAAAATTTCAAAGTCTCGTAGTCCTATAAAAACATGAAATTAAAAAACTAGTCAATAAATTTTAACCTTCTTCATCCTCCGCTTCACTTTCCTCGTTTTCATCTTCATCTTCACTCTCATCCTCATCCTCATCTTCGTCTTCATCCTCATTTTCTACATCAAACGCATCAGCCTTTTTTTGATTCAAAATAGCTTTTTCTTCATCTACACCTAAGGGCAAAGCATTTCGACGAATTGTAGGATCAGGTGCTTCCATAGGGAAATCGGGAAGGTCTGTATAGTTAGAACATTTTTGATTCAATAAATGTGACAAAGTGCCTAATTGAAAACGCTCACGATCACTATACTGACTTTGTACTAGAGGAGAAGGTTTTTCACAAAGAAATATCTGAAAATAAAATACAAACTCTAAAAAATTAATCTTTATAAAACACTACAAGTGTTATTAAAAGTATAGCAATAAAATATACCTCCAAAGGCAATCGCCTACCATCTTTGGGTACATTAAATAAAAAATTGCGCAAAAAACGACAGCGATCACGAATATCATAGGAACGGTCATAACGAGCTAATTGTAAGACATATCGAATTAAAAGTTCACACTTTTGTCGATCTGTTATCCACAACCTTACAGCTAAATTAAGTGTTTGAAGTTTAACACAGTTTGCTTCATCACAAAACGACTTCGCCAACTTTCGTAATAAATCTGGAGCCAAAGTCTTAACCTAAAAAATTAAAAAGTAATAAAAATAAGTTAAAAATTTGAATAAATATTACTTTATCTGAATGCGCCTCTACTAACCAGATAACACATGCTCGTGCAGTTGGTGCTTTTACAGATTCAATCAATTTTAAAACACGTTTTAAAAGTGATATTGGAGCATCAGCATGAAGTAAACGTTTTAAAACGACAACGGACGAACAAATAATATGTTCTTTATTACTGGAAATTAAATTAATTAAACATATAAGACATGTATCTGCTGCACTAGGTACTTGAAGTGCACAACGTCCAATTGCTGCAATTGCTGAACTTGCCAAATCACTCATTTGTAAATAAGCCTTAAATCAAGACATTTATAGAAATACATAATAAATTCTAAAAATTTTATGAAGTGAATGCCAAGGCTTACCTGAAGTTCCCTAATAACAAGTTGAACATTTGTTTCAGAAACCAAACTTGTAAGAATTTGTAACTTTAATTGTTTAACATGAGTAGTGTCCGAACTTCGCACAAAGAAACTTTTCAAAAAAGGCTCAAACAAATTCTAAAAATAAATTAAAAAGCTAAATAAAAAGTTATTTTAAATAAAAAAAAACCTTGCTAATTGCAAAAATTTGGTCATTCACCATGTCATTTCTAGCAGCGCAAATCGTCGCAATATTTACCAAAATCACATACTGTACTTCATTTGGCCCCCTCAATAAACGAACTAATGAGCGCGGTACAATAGATAATTGATTATGTGGTGCAATATAATATAACAATTGTGCGACGGCCATTACAACTGCACAATTACGACTTTGAAGCAACGGTTTTGCAGAAAATATTAATAGATTATGATCTGGGTCAGAAACATGATCTTCATTCAATAAAGGAGAAGTAAATTGCGTTCGTGCATAACGTGTTAATAATCCAATCATTACAATTTGACCCCACTCATCAACGTCAGCCAAGGCGCGACATAATGAACGAAAATGCCTATGTAAGAGATCAAATCTGTCCGGACAAGTCTCTTCAAAAGCATGTACAGCACTACCTAACACAAGTGTTCTTTTGTCAGCTAAAATTAGTAATTTGTCAAAAGTTAACACGACAATTCTTTTACTAATAAAAATCCAAAAACTTTAAATTTTATTTTTAACTATATCAACAAAAAAACTTAGAGTACCTAGCAAATAGTCGATACATTCAAGCAATTGAGAATGTAAATCAGGATCTAATGCATAAAGTTTTGGTATGGCATGTGCTGCCACTTTTCTCACATATGCGCTCATGTCTCGCACCGATTCTTTAATAGCAAGAAGCATAACAGGTGCTATCATTTGAACACGAATACTCGAAAGCACACGCAATGCACTAGCGCGAATCAACTGATTAGGATCTTTCAATGCCCGCTGGAATGTGCTAATAGATAAAAGAGCAAGATCTTGCTGCTCTTCTGCATATCTCACTAAGTAGACGTATACCAATTTTTTCAACTAAAATTTTTATTATCTCAAAGATAAATCATAAAATGTAATTGATACATATAAAAAATTTTATACCTCAAGATTTTTTACAGCAACATTCTTTACAACAGCTGGAAAAAGTTCGGAAACATCTTTCCCCCTTGCCACCATCTAAATACAAAAAAAAATTAAAGAAATAAATACAAAAAATTACGTTAATAATTCGTTTCATCGCATCCATTTTAATACCCTCTCGATTGCTGTCCAACATAATTTTAAGATCAGCATACTTACTTAAAAAAAATCTTTAAGATTGAAGATTAATTGATGTATAAATAATGCATTATATAATTAAAACTTAATAATTAAAGTATTATTTACAACCACAAAAAAGCTGTGAAAACGTAATAAGTATACATTTTATTACACCATATAAATTTAACCTTTTATTATCCAGCATATTGCCGCCTTCGGCAATCTCTACTTCAGGACTAGCCAGGCTTTCAGCGTATATCATCCGCATTGCATCTAATAGCCAATAAAACTACCCGTATTAAATCAAACGCTAAAAGTAAATATATAAATGATACAAAATTTAAAATGAACAAAAATTATAAAAATAAAAAGTTTATAAAATAACATTATCAAAAATCGAAGCTCTTTAAAATGCCTGCTAACTACCAATCTTAAAAAGAAAATTGTTTGCATCATTTGAAAAATAAAAGAAAAAATTTTTCTTAAAATAGCAAAACGCCAAAAATTTAAAATAACATTTAAAAAAAAATTTTTTTGATAATGACTTTCATGTTCATGCAAGTTAAAATATCTATTAACTCGATTGTAAAAAGTTGAGTACTATACTTAAATTTTAATGTGGACAATTTTTTAAATGTCAAAAAATATGAAGAAAATTTTAATTCACAATTACATATATTAAAAAAATTGAAGTTTGAAGTAAACTCGAAAGTTAATAGAACATGGTAATCAATAATTTTGTAAGCTAAAATTTAATTTGAAAATAAGTGGCCCTATTGTTCGCCCTGTTAGCTCAGTGGTAGAGCGTCAGACTTTTAATCTGAATGTCAGGGGTTCGACACCCCTACGGGGCTTATCGAGTTTTTTGCATTTTGACAACATTTTTTGTTATTTGTAATTCTCAATAATAAAAAAATTGATTTATTCATATTTTTCCACATTGAAATTTTCAATATTAAAAATGAAAAAAAGATAAACCCTGTAGAAAAATGTATATATGAACATCAAAAGCGCAAAATAATATTTAAAAGCCTTGTAGGGGTGATGAACCCCTGACATTCAGATTAAAAGTCTGACGGTCTACCACTGAGCTAACAGGGCAGGTAGTGCATTCTTACATTAAATTTCAATCAGACCATCATCTAGACTAACTTTGAAACAATCTCAGCTAATATTTTTAAAATTGACTAATTTATATTTTTTTAGAATTATTTATGAAACTTTTCATATATTATTAGTTTTAAACGTTGGGTAAACCTGTAAATGTTAGCTTTTTAATATTTTTAAATAAGCATTAAGATATCAATATTGTACAAATATTTTATAAATACATTTGTATTTAATTTAGCCAATTTAATTGTAAAAGCTATGTTTTATGTCCAATGAAAAAATTATTTTGAAATGTTTGGCATTTATACGTTTTGGTGTTTTGTTTTGGATAATATTTGCGAATTTTTCATTTGTCAAAATTTTCTATTTATTATATGCTTCTTAGGTGTTTCTTTTCTTTTGTTTATTTAAATTGGAATTTTTTTTGTATAAATGTTCTGACATTATTATTTACAAGTATTTTCTGTTTAAAGGTAATTTTTGAATAAGAAGTTATTTTTTTACATATTTAAAGTTTAGACTTTATTGCAATGGTTTGGCGCAATGAAGATTTTTTGAAATTTTTGGAATGTAAAGTATTAGTTATTGGTGCTGGCGGTATTGGATGCGAGTTGCTTAAAAATTTAGCATTGACTGGCTTTAAAAATATTTCAGTGGTATTTAATTTTTTTTAATATAAATATATTTTGTATTTTTTGTAGTTTATTTGGGTATTTGAGTTTTTTATACTCAATATTTAGATTGACTTGGATACAATTGATATCAGTAATTTAAATCGCCAATTTTTGTTTCGTAAAGAACACGTCGGAAAATCAAAAGCAGAAGTTGCGTCAGATGCAATTAAGCAGATCCAACCAGATATTAATATAGAATATTTTCATGATTCTATTTTGAGGTTTTTTACTTTTTTAAATAAATTTTTTTATATCCGTTTTTTTAGCGATAATTATGGTGTAAATTTCTTCCAAAAATTTTCTATTGCGTTAAGTGCTCTTGACAATAAAGGTATTTACTACTCATATATGACTTTAAATTTTATTATTTTTGTTTTGTGTTAAATATTTGCTGTTAAATTATTCTAAAATATACACTTTTTATGAAGAGGCGTTGTTTTTTGTTTTACGTAATTTTTATTGTAGCGGCAAGGAGTCACGTAAATCGATTATGTTTGGTGTCAGGTGTGCCACTTATTGAAAGTGGTTCTGCTGGATATTTGGGTCAAGTAAGCGTAATTATAAAAGGAAAATCAGAGTGCTATGATTGTGTTCCAAAACCTGTTCAAAAAACGTACCCTAACTGCACAATTCGAAACACTCCATCTGAGCCTATTCATTGCGTTGTATGGGCAAAAGCACTATTTAAGTAATTTTTTAAATTCTTACTTTTTGTTATTTTTTTGTTTAATTTTAGCCAACTATTTGGAGAAAAAGACCCAAATAATGATGTTGCACCGGAAACTATGGATTATGAATCAATAAATGGAAATTTGACTGGAGATAAGCAGCGCATTACTACTCGAACATATGCAGAAAATTGTAGTTATGATCCGGTGAAGATTTTTAATAAGGTAGGGTTTTTAGTGCACAGTTTTTGTCATAAAACTTTAAATAACTTTGGTTTATAGCTTTTTTATGACGACATTAATTACTTATTGTCAATGACTGATTTATGGAAATCACGTAAAAAGCCGGTTCCAAAACTGTTTGAAAACATGACTAGCGGAGGTTATGTTTATTATCTTTAAAATATAAATTTTTTAATTAGTTTTAGTCATCAAATTGTTTTTAAATTGATGGAACTAATATTATATTTGATTTTAATACTATTTAGTAAAATTTCTTTAATTATTGTTGATTTAAACTTATTTACTGTGGAATAAATGTTTTTTGGATTGTTAGGTTTGGGAACTAGTCGCGAACTTGGACCAAATTTACCATGGGCTTTAAGCAAATGGGCTCATGTTTATGAGGACTCGGTTTATGTTTTGCACAAAAGATATCAAGAAGCAGTTAAAAAAAATGGCGTTCTTACTTGGGACAAGGTATTACATCCTTTTAGACGAGTATAAAATTTTCTAAATACTATTTTAGGACGATGAATCGGCAATGAATTTTGTTGCGGCATGTTCAAATATTAGATCTCACATATTTAAAATTAGGACAAAGACTCTTTTTGAAATCAAATGTAGTTTTATTATATCTTAATAAAATGCACTTTATTCTTTTGTAATAAAAATTATTCCAGTTTTATTTATTTTGTTAACATTATTCAAATTTAGCGATGGCTGGCAATATTATTCCTGCTATTGCAACTACTAACGCTTGTGTTGCAGGCATGATTGTCATTGAAGCGATGAAATTGATTCGTGGTCAATTTGATAAGAGTCGTTGTGTTAGTTTTCTTAAATTATTATAAAAATATAAGTTTATTTTACTTTATTTTTATTTACGAAAGATTTTCCAGGTATTTATTTCTCGCATGCCAAATCCTCGAGGCAAAATTCTCGTTGATGAAGTTCCTTGTACGCCAAATTTGCAGTGTTATGTGTGTTCAAATAAGCGTGAAGTAATTGTAACATTAAATTTAGAAAAAATGTTAGTGAAAAATGTACGAAACCTTATACTTATTCGTTCATTAAATATGATTTCACCCGATGTTTTGGACTACTTTAGTAAACGAGTTATAATTTCTAGCGAAGAAGGTGAAACTGATGGTAAGTGCTTAAAAAATTTTTTGTTTTGATGCATTAAAAAACTACATTTTTAATTATTTGTTTATGTTTTCAATCGTTTTATTACTTTATTATTTGCATAAAAACATTTTTTAGATTTGATGGACTTACCGCTTTCGAAATTGAGTATTCAGAATGGAACTCAATTGGATTGTGATGACTTTGTTCAGCATTTGCAATTTAAGTTGATTGTATTTCATTCATCCGATCTTGATGCAGAAGATTTTAAAATTGCATCAGCAGTTCATGACTGTGATTTAGCAAATGGTACGAATGGAAATGATAAAAGAAAACGTCATTCAACTTATGAAGAAGTTGAAACATCACCTAAGCGATTTCGTGTCTCTCAGTGATTTTTGAAATTGTTTTGTGAATATTCTAAAAATAATATTTTTTGCTATCGTTAATTGTTTCTATTTTTTTGCGGTTTAATTTAAAAATGAAATTTTTTGTTTCCAGAATTTTTTTAATAACATTAAGTCATTAGATGTACGCTAATTACTTTTATATATTTAAACTTATTTGAATATGTTTAATAATCTACAATAATAGACAATTTATGTCTATTATTGTAGGTTTATATTTGGTGCTGGTTAACATTGTTAAAGTATGTGTTATTTAAGTATGGACATAGATGGAGTGATTGGGTGTTTGCCCATAGAACTACAGGATGCTCATAAAGATGAGCTTATTAATCTTATCCACGATTTGCCAAACGTGATAGCGACTGGCAACACTGCAGCTAATGATGTAAGATTTATAAAAATTACCAAACCCGGAAATGAAATACGCTTAAAATAAACATTTAATTGATCATAATTTTATATTTTCATTCAAAAAATTATTTTTATTGCTATTGACTGTTTTCAGCTCAGTTTGTCACGTTTTGAAAAATTAATTCAACTATACAGCGAAGAACCTCAACTCCTGGATCCTGTTTTGCCACAATTTGTTTCGGAACTTTTAAGCCAAATTGACTGGCCTGATGGGTCTATTTTACAACCTCTTTCTCCACTTAGTTTAGCGGCGTTGAATCGTCTTCAACTTTTAACTCGTATTCGGGGCTATAAAATAATGATTCGACTTTTGCCACATGAAGTATTTATATTGCTTTTCGAACTTTAATTATTACATTAGAACTTTAGTAAAACTTGTTTGTTGATATATTTAAAAATATTGAAAACTTTACAATTAAAAAAATTGTTACAATTTATCACTTAGAAAAGCTCTTAATATCTCAAAAATTTTATTTTCTAGGTTTCATATCTAAATAAATTACTATCTTCTCTCGAATATTACGCAAGTCAAACTGAGTTAGTTGATTTTCAATCAAATGCTCGAATTATTTTTATGCTCACAGCATGGCTTTTAATTATTGCTAAAAATCCATTTAATTTAACGAAGTTTGACATGGCAAAACGTAGTACAACAGAGGGATTTTTGGTAAAGCCGGTAGCAGGTCGTATTAGTAATTGTATGAATACGCTGGAAATACACTACATTTTACAGGGTGAAATGGTTTATTTTTTATGTTTTTTGAAAATTTTTTTAGAGAATATTTAAATTTTTTAAGTATAAAATATAATTTTTTTTGATATTATTAATTGAAAAAAGTAAACTTTAAAATTTTTAATATGCCTTAAATTTTGTTTGTCGGATACACCATGTAATTTCATTATATTTTATTAATTGTTTTATTATATGAATTGGATATGGTTAAAATAGTTTTTTTTGTTCTTATAAGTTTAAGTTTATAAGCAATTTTAGTCCATTATTTCTACGCTGCTTGCTCAAATTCTGACTCGTAATGACAATAATTTGCCATTGCTTTTGCCAAGGATTACTTCTTATATTGCAATAATTAAGGAATTTGATAGTGAAACAGATGGCGGACGGAGACTTATTTCTTGCCTTAAACTTTTAATTGCGTTATTTAAATGGGTTTGTATTAAAATTTCGAGAGACTACATTCTTTGTTTTTGATTCATCTTAATAAAATTATTTCTTGTAAAGAAAAATTTGGTTAATGTTTTCTTTATTTTTTAGGTTAATTCATATAGTTGTAATTTTTATTATCTTTATATATTTTATAGTCTATAGATCTAAGGATTAGACTTAAATAAATTTGTAATTATATTAAATTTTTAGGGAAAACGCAAAGAAATGATAGTTTGTGCTGAGCAGATATTGGAATCTGCACTGGATAAGCTGATCGAAGTAGATTGCTTTAATATTGAAATACGTAATCTTACTGTTAAACTTCTTCAACGTATTGCATTGGTGTTATTGAAACCACGCTTAGCCGATTGGCGCTACAAATGTGGTTATCGTTCTTTAGAAGAAAGTTTAAGAGGACGTCAAAATGTATCGTTACTTACAAAATCAGCTATAAAAATCGAAACAAAAGAATCTATTGTTGATGAAGATGAAGAAGACATTCCATATGATGTGGTGTGTGTATTAAGTAATTTTATGATGTTGAAAAATATGTTTTTAAAGAACAATTGTATAGAAATAATACCTACATTTATTATGTTAAAAAGATTAATTTACTATAATGAGATATGTATATATATATATATATTTAATTACTATTTAGAGCTATTTAGATTGATAAATTGGTTGATAGGTTGCTAATTAATATTAACGATCGCGATAATATTGTTCGCTGGACGGCAGCAAAGGGTGTAGCACGCATTTGTGCACGTTTAAGTCGCGAAAAAGCAGCAAAAGTTGTATCCACCTTATTGTCGTCTAATTTTGATGCGGTAAAAAATGGTAGTACTTGGCATGGTGGCTGTTTGGCGATTGCTGAACTTTGTCGTCGTGGTTGTCTTCTACCGGATCAAGTGCCTCAAGTATATTTTTCAAAAAGTGTTGTTCTATTTACAAAAATTAACTTTTAGGTGATTAAAGATGTCTTAGCTAAAGCATTTTTGTTTGAACAATCGTTTTTTAGTTATGCAGTTGGCATTAGTATTCGTGATGCTGCTTGTTACATTTGTTGGGCTTTTTCACGTGCTTATGAATCAAAAATTCTTAAAGTTTGTTTGACACCTGTTTCTGGTTCATTAGTTTGTTTGGCATTATTTGATCGAGAAGTGAATATTCGACGAGCAGCAAGCGCTGCTTTTCAGGTTATTTCGTAAATAAGTTTACTTTATGTTTTATTTTTTTACATACTTGCGTCACTGATTTTTTTATATATTTTTGCAATCTTTATTTTATTTTATAAAAAAATAGAATGGTTGTTAAAAAAGTTTAAATTTTAGGAAAATGTAGGCCGTAATGATTGTTTTCCACATGGAATTCAAGTTTTAACAGTGATTGATTATTCTGAAGTAGCATTGATTCGGAATTCCTATTTAAAACTTTCGGTTCGCGTTGCTAAATTTGAAGAATATCGACGACCAATGTTAGATCATTTAACAGATTTTAAGGCTCAGCATTGGGACGAATCAATTCGAGAGTTGACTTCAGAAGCTTTATATGCTCTTGTTACTTTTGATTGCACATATTCAAGAACCATTGTATGTTACTTTTAACTTAAGCTAAGAGTGATCTACTTTTTAAAAAAAAGTATATGTTTTACTGTTATGTATAAATTTAATTTAAACACTTTCATATTGTATGGCTTTATATAATTTTTATGTCAAAAATATCAGTTTTATAATTTCTATTTCTTTAGCTACTGCCTAAATTATGTGCTTGTCTTAAAAATAAAGATCTTTCAATACAGCACGGGATTTTATTTTCAATTTCGGGTATTTTAATGGGACTTTTTGATGCTGGAGAATTGCAGTTGGAACATTTAACAGAACTAAATTTTTTGTTAAATTTTGTACATGAACACTTGAATTTAATAGAAAATCATCGTATAAAAGGCTACACCTTATTGATGAAAGGTTTATGTAGGCTTATTCAAGCGATGTGTACTATAAAAGCGCCTCTCAGTGATGATCAGGTATTAGCATTTTTTATCTGTTTTAAAACGAAAAGTTTTTATTTGTAATGTGTATTAAATATGGAATGAAAATTAAACGCTTTGCTTAAAAGAACAATAATAATCATCTATTTAAAAAATTTTAGAGGTTGTATATATTAATAATGAAATTTAGTTATTTGAATATCACAACGTTTTGGATTTGGTAATAGCTGATAAAAATCATCGCCTTCACTTCTATGCAATCAACGGTTTTAATTCATTAATGAATTATTATAGTAATGAACGATTTCAATTGCTTTTGCATAGAATATTTCATAAATATTTCCCAAATGTATTTTTTTCTACTTATGTAATTTTCTAAGCAGTTTTTTAAGATTTAATAATTACTTGTTTGGACAATAGAAATTGCTTACTTATGCTATACATATAATTTTGAATGAATTAGCTTTATTTTTTTAGATTGAAAATCATTGTGTAGATGAATTAATACGTTCTTCTTCTATTACACCTTTAGAACACATTCCAGCCGATTTTCTTGCCACAAAAGTGGTTGACCCACACTCACCAAATAATGAAAATCTTTTGACTTTAGCTGAAGTGATTTTTATACGACTTTTTAAGGCTCTTAAAGAGTTAGTTTTTTTTAATATTGTTGTACTTCGTTATTATTTTAAAATACATAACTAATTTTAGTACAACAACACCGAAATGGGTATTTGCACGTATTGCTGCAATACAATGTATTTCAGCTCTTTTACCGAAATTTACGCCGGAAAATTTTAATTTTTCATCTTTAATTGACAGGTTTGTGCTTCTTAAAACAACTTTTTATTTAGTAATAATGTATTAGAATATTAGCACTATTATTTTTTTTTTGGGTTTTAAATTAAAAAGGTTACTACTAATAATGATATAAAAATTTTAGCCTAATTTTTGCGTCGAACGATTATTCTTCTACAGTAAATGGCGACATTGGTCGATTTTTGCGAAAGGCAGCAGTTTTAAGCATTACTCAATTACTTTCCGTCGCAAATCCTTCTAAGAAAACATTTAACCTAACCTCTGTTAATCAAGAACGCATTACGAAAGCAGTAGGTAGCATCATTCAACGTTCTTGTGAACCAATTGATGACTTGCGTGCTACGGCTTGCTTGGCTCTTACATCTTTACTTCATTCAACGTCAGCCCAGGAATTATACATTGTAGATCGGGATTTATTAGAAAAAATATTCTTATTTAATTTTGAAGTAGAAAAAGATGATTTAATGTTGAGAGTTAATGAAGAATTAAATCACAAATCAAAAAATCCCAAAAAAAAGCTTTATGAAAAAGATGATTTTAAAGAAATTGATTGGATGCATGCAAAAGGGTTTTTAAGATTAAAACCACTGCTTGGGTCAACAACTTTTAGATTATATGCATTAGAAGGCTTTGTTTTGTCTGCTGGTAAGTTATATTTTACAATCTCTTTGCAAGCAGGGTTTTAATATAACTTTGAAAAGTAAAATTGCAGGAAGTATTGCTGAATGGACAAGCCAAAACGCTTATGCTGCTCTTTCACTTCATATGAAGCCAATCAAGAAGGATGTTTTGGTAAATAAATTGTATTATACAAACTGTTTAAAGTCACTGCTTTTTTTATTGTTTGTTTTTAGTATTACAAAGTAAGTAAAATAGGTGTTTAAGGATTTATTACAAAAACATGTTTATTTTAATTTTCAATTATTTATTTTTGTAGAAGTTGGAACAATTTTTGCGAGATTTGTTTTACATTTATGAAAAGATCGTAGCTCGAAGATGTGATATAAGCGTGGTGTTAATTCTTTTTAGAATGCTTTTAAATGATCGAATGTTTGGAATTTTTGAACAAAATACAGATGCATCTGAACCTTTTTCAGAATTCTGTGAGATGATTGTTAAAGTAAACTTTATTTAATAGTTGTTACTTTTTTTTTGATTTTTAATTTTTGACGGCGAGTTACATTTATTTACAAATTTATTAGTATTGTTAGTAATTTTAGGTTGCATTGGGACGTGGAAAGCCAAAAATTAAATGTTTGGCTATTTCTATCATGGGATGTTTTTTGCAATTTAATTCAAAAAGCAAGCTATATCGCAGATGCATATCCGTAGTTGGTTTTTTTAATCAAAATAAAAAATACGAATTATAAAATGATTATAGAATATGGTTAAACATTTTTAACGAAATTTATATTTACTATAAGATTCAAAACTTTATTGAAATTTTTTTTACTAAATACGATTAAAAATTTTATTTTATATAATTAGTTTAAAAAAAAATTAACTTAGATGATTTCATTGCTTGAATCTCCGTACACTTCTCTTCGGGAGAGTGCAGTTGAACAGCTTTTTGAAGCATTAAATGTGATGCAAGATATTGATTCTGAAAATAACATGGATTGTAATAATCCATACATAAAGGCGTCTAATCTCTTAACACAAACACCATGGACTGATCTAGATAAATTTGATAAAATTTCTGATGCAAAACAACAGCTTTTAATCTTGTTTCTTTCCGATTTTTGCTAGCTTGTTTTGGTTTTTGACTTTAGTCTAGGTGTTTGTTGAAGAACAGCTGTTTTTTTGTTCAACTTTCAAAGTAAATTTTTTTACGTAATTTGTTATCCCTTCCTACCATAAATAGACGCATGCCTGCTCTTCATAGTTTGTTAGTTGTGAAATCCAGCCGGAAACAAGATTTTTATTCGGCCCTGTGCACATGA
>JANSTW010042060.1:0-14289 GCA_027564275.1 Diadocidia ferruginosa
TAATTAAAATTCTGGCCGTTAAAATAAAAAGTGATACTTGAAGACTACTTCTTTTTGGGTTTTCTAACATATAAAATTGGAAAAAGTGGAATATTTTTTTTCTGTACCGGTGAACCGTCCTTTAGGTGGAACTATAATTATAATTTATTTTTAAACAAAATATGTAAAGAATTGAGTAGTTAAAGTTTGTAAACCTAATAGAAAATTCAGCACTTTCCCTTATAAACTAGAGATAAACAATTCCTTAAGCTAGAGTTGACGTTAACATTTTACAAGTCATCAATAAAAAAAGAAAGAGATAGCTATATAGCAAAAAGCATAAGTGCGAAGACTTTTTCGGAACGAAAACTTGTTTTCTCCTCAATAGCTACTTGTTTTTAGAACGATAAGTTTTTTCCCCTCAATAGCGACTTGCACATCTTTGTTTTGTTTCATTCGAGCGTACACATTTTTGTTTCTTATATTATCGATCTCTTTCCTTTTTTCTTGATTTCTTGAACAAGTCAACGTCTAACAGCCTCCTTTAGAATGGTAAAAATAGTAAATACGATTCTCTGTATAAAAAAGTTTAATTTAATTATAAATAATATTTACAAAGTGACAATCTTTCTTCTTTAAATACTAAACCTAAGTTATAAACGAAAATAAACTTACGAAACCTTAGTAGAATGGACCCCAACCGATGTACATGGCGGACAAATTATCGATGTCCATTGCCTGTGATATGCAATGATTGACGACGCCTTCGGTGGACAGTGGCATATTCGAAATGATCCCGTTGATTTTAATCTAGAAGGAAAATATAATATTAATAAGCGAAATTGTGGAAAAGACAATAAAGCCTACAAGTCCCTTAAGTCTATCCTCAATGTGTTTAACATTTGTCATGGCCTGCGAATCGGTTCGTTCGGTTTTGCCGTCATTTGGTTTGATGGTGCGATTCCAACTGACCAACGGATCGTACACAAACGGTCTTAGCACAGACATTAATGTTGGCATTTGTTTTTGCAATACGGCCATTGTGATCTGACAACATTTTCGGAATAATCCCTCAATGCCTAATGGTCCCATTGCATGAACCATGTTGTGAGTGAGACGAAACGGAACCACTTCGGGTACATCGAATTGTTCGCCCTTATTAAAGAGACAATTGAAATCTACGTGCACCGTATCACCGTTTCCATTGTCAAAGAGAATATTCTCGCCATGACGATCGCCCAGACCAAGAATGTAACCAACAATTGAAATTACGGCCGTTGTTCGAATGTAAGAACTGCGTGCCTGATACCAATTGTGTGGCGTTGTAAAACGCTCTTTAAACCAATCGGCAAAAACGACCGGATGCTTGGGCAGTAACCGTTCCACAAAAATCTTCCGCCTCTTTTCCGTCGGGTCTTTGGCTATTCCTTGATATTCACGTAATTCTTTATTGGCCAGTGCCAATTTCCGCTGTTTATAATAATAGAATATGATGCTTCGGTACGACTGAAGATTCGGCACCCACTCCAATATGCCACATTCCTCGTTCAGCGGCAGCACTGCGTACGTCCTAATGTACAAACGTCGTTGACGTGCCTCCGCATTTTGATGTAAATATTGCCTGACGATTCCATTAAACTCCATAAGGCGGAAATCTTTCCGTAAATCATCTTTAGGTTTCATCATAATTGTGTATTCTTTGCCATCGCTGCCCATCAAAGTTACACGCTTTGGTCGCTGCAATGACAACAACACTATCATTTCGTCTTGTACGTTTCGAATGTAAACGAAATCATTGGGGAATGCATTGAAAGAGGCGGCCGATTTATCGCGTTCACCAACCGATGGCAGAACCGGTTTCATAAATCGCTCGTATGGTACCAGAATGTCAGAGAAATCACGGTCCGTCAGCAATTTCGGCAATTGCCGATATACGCTGTTTATTGAATAGCTGCTCTGTTGCGATGAAACCAGATCCTTATTTGTCAACTCGATAAATCGTTCGGCCATTGAATTAAAATCTCTGATCAATTTCTGAAGCTTTGGACTGGCCAATCGAGGATCTGAGAAAATTTCCGCACACCGTTTCATGCGGTTAGCATAGGAACTCTTGTAAACACTCAGAATCATCCACAGCGATTGCTGCGGAAAGTCTAAAATCAATTTACAAATAATTGTTTTCAGAACGCTGTAAACGTCAGTCGATGGATGACAAATGCGACTGACTAATTGTGAGAATGCTGTAAAAAATACAAACGAAGGTAAAATTTCCGAAAATCTTTGGGCCATTTTGTTCATGTTTGCCGTAATTTTCTTGTGATTATCGTCCAATTTCGGCTTGGCCGTAAAATCAAACCAAATGCTGAGAAAGCGTGGCATCGATTGATGAATGTAATTACAGCCGTACATCATGGATTTACCATAGCAGGCCATAATCTCGTTTAACAGTTCATAGCCTTTTGTTTGCTGTTGTTCAACGCTTGTTTTGGCCTCAAACACCCGATCCAAATACTGTGCATAATAAACCAGAGATTTTTCCGACTCAGGCAGCGCCTTGATGGCCGACATAAAGTACTGAATATTTGCGTACGTATTTGTGTTCATCGATTCGGCATAGTACGTTGCAATTAGAAATTTTGCCTCAGCGTAGATTTTCTTCAGGTTCGGCGACGATGCGCCCAACATCGTTTCAATTTCACCCACACCTTGTTCCAGTACCTTAAGACTATTGACTCGGTCACCCTTTTTCCAAAATAGCTTTGCCTTTTCGATAAATAGCTCGGGCGGTGCATACGATTCTGCGTTCAATATGAACAACTGTGCCTGTGGATACATTTCTTCGTTTCGAGCCAGCTCAATGCTTTTGATCAGCGACTTGCCAATGTAAGTCGAAATTTGTGCCATTGACTGACAGCGAATTTGGTCATTGTGTACATTTTGTTTAATTTTAGCGGTAATTTCATCGAGGAAAATTCGCCGAAGACATAAGACGGGTTCGATGTTTCTGGAAAATACAAATATTTTTAATAAATTAGAGACATTCGATTTCGAAATTGTTAAAAACAATTTATTTTAATTTTAACAAATTCAGTAAAATTTTGTCAAATTAACAAAAATTATTGTCAATTTGACAAAAAGTGTTGTCAAATCGACAGAAAATATTGTCAAATTGACAAAAAAGATTTGTCAAATTAAAAAAACAGAGGCCCGATTATGAAACTGAAAATGTATATAAATTATACCACTCGATCCGATCGAGAAGTCATAATAGCTACACTCGAGCGTATCGAAATTTTAATTTCGATTCGATACCGATAATATCGAGTTTCATAATTGGGCCTCAGATTTGCTAAAAGTTTGTTAAATTGACAAAAAAAAGTTGTCAAAAAGAAGTGTGACGAAAAGAATTGCCAAAAAAGATTTGTAAAATAAACGAAACATTTTTGTCAATATGACAAAATGATTTGTAAAAACAAATTGATAAACAAAATCCAAATTAACTAAAAAAATTGTCAAAATTACGAAAAGAATTGCCAAATTTATAAATAACAAAATTACAACGATTTGTCAATTTTTTTTGTTAAATTTACGAAGTAGATTTGTTAAAAGTTTGTCAAATTGATCAAACAAAAAATCGACAAATTGATAAACTGTTTTGATAAAATTGCAAAACAGGTTTGATAAATGAATAACAAAAAATGTCAAATTGACGAAAAGAATATTGTTAATTTGACAAAAAATATTTGTCAAATTGATAAACCGCCTTGGTGTAAGTACAAACAAGTTTTCAAGTTTACAGAAGAATTTTTCAAATCGCGGTAATATTTGTCAATTTGACAAAAAGGTTTGTCAATTGATATGTCCAAACCGAATTGTTAAAATTAACATATAGATTTAAATTTGACAAATCGTAAGTTAGACAAACCTGTTTGTTACCACTTGAAATAAACAGTTTTGTCAAATTAATGATTTGACAAATTTACTAAAAGTTTTTAAAATTTGTCAAATAAATAAAACTATTTGTTAAATTAACAAAATGAGTTTGTAAAACCAATTTGTTTAAATTAACAAATAGACTAGTAATATCAGGTTTGTCAAATTTAAAAAAAATTTCAAAATGACAAAAGAGCTTTGTCAAATGGACAAAAAGGTTTGTCAAATTGACAACCGATTCTCTTTGTAAAAATTAAGAGGTTTTCCGAATGAAGTGGAAAATTTAATCATAAATTACCTTGTGGTGGGATGCAATAATTCCAACCGTGAGTCCCATTTATTAAACAACTCTGTGAGCACATCATTTGCGTGTTGCATTGTCAACTGCGGTTCGTTGTGATTGGAAAACTCATCGACCACAGTTTGAGCATTCTTCATTTCAGAAATTAAGTGCAATTTCATAACCAGTGGATAGGCTTTCTGGTAGGCACTTTGATCGTCGCTTGATTGCAACTGCTTGAGAACGCTAAAGAAACAGTTTTTTATTTCACTTTCAAATTTCACTCCAGTTGCCTGACGAAAGTCTAACAGAACTTGACCACAACGGACACCCCAATGTTTGCTGCTGCGTAACGTTTTATTTTCCAACAATTCGTCCAGCTCTTCGAAGCGTCCCAGTCGCCACAATGGCTCCGAACATTCTTTCAACAATGTTTCGTTATTTTTGTTGTAAAATTTCTCCATCAGACTTTGCGACACCAGCAAAGCGGTTTCGGGTTGTTGCAGGCCCAGATAACATTGAACCATATCGACGACGTTTTGCTCAACAACATCACCGATTTGAATGATTTTCTCAAAGCATACAGCCGAATCTTGGAGGCGACCGGTGATATTGTTCACCAATATTTGTTCCGATAACGTTGGCTTGATACGTTTCAAACACAGTGCTCCTTCCAGCGAATCCGAATCCATTAGTTCAGCATAGATTGCAGATAAGAATGACAATTCCGCTTGAAGGCGTTCGCCCACATTTTCTTCGATGTACGCTTCGATTTGCATTAAAGCCCTGGCGTATTCACCACATTTGAAATTAGCATCGGCCATAATTTTCTTATCGAAATTCTGTAGAAAATTCTCCACTGCCATACATTGAGCATCTCTATTCGTTGCATACGTCTTTTTCCATTCACGAATCCATCGCTCCAGAAAATCTATCTGATTGAACGCAAGTTTGGCACATTTAATGGCCACATTTTGTTGATGCGGATCATTATCTTTATTCGATTGATTTATCACAGCCGTAAAAACGCATTTAAATTCTTCTTCAATTTTTTCTATGTCTTCTGGGCAATGAGACTGAATCGCGTGGACAATTATGTACGGCAAGAACATTGCCAAAATGTTTGAATCATTTTTGCAACTTGATTTAAACGATTTTAGCAAATGTTTTGTGTCAGCATCCAGAATCGATTCAATCATATTCGATGCCCAAGAATATGCCCATGATTCGCTTGACTTACACTTTGAACTACCGAATATCGGATGAGTTGTCGACTTAACATTACTCGGAATGGCTGTGTAACAAGAGGACAAGAGGGTTTCCATCAAGGGTCTCATTCGTTCGGGAATCGCATTCCAAACGTCCATTTTCTTTCGTTTAACCGGACACACGCCACGTGTCAACAGAATTTCCTGTATTGCCAACGAAAAACCATCAACATATTTTGTGTCTTTTTGAAACTGATAGGCTCGACATAGTTCGGCCAAAGCCATTATTGAGAAGGCATCGGTCAAAATGCTTAGGGCAAAATTTTGTTGCGGAGCATAGTTGGTGGCCAAAAGACTCGGATCAATGGCCCCCACTTCTGCCAGGCAAATGCCAGAATTTAATTGAAAATTTTCATCGTCATTTTTGGTTCCAATCATTAATATGTTCAGCAGTTCGTCAATGATTGGATTCATGTCTTGTTGTCCGATTATCAATTCGTTCAAGGCATGACGATTCTGCGCAAACAATCTTGTCAAATATTTCAAACCATAAATCCGAACGTCCAAATTCTCATGATTTATGTGTTTAAAATACAGACGAAATCGATTCATAAAGCTATCGCTGTCCTTAATACTTAGTAAATGAAGGCGAACAAATTTTTTTATTTCAACAGACGCATTGGTATCGTCCAAAAAGAACAGATCCGAAATGTGCACGCTAAGCAGATTGCCATTGTCAATGATGAGGTAGGTCAAAATGTCGTTAACGTCTTTCGCATGCGACTGCATTAACGGTTCTAACGACACGATAATTATGCTGAGCAGTGGACCCAACGAGACCATTTCAACTGTGTGTATAAATATTTTCCAAATTCGAGCACAAATGTCCCGCACATCGTTATGTTCGATTGTCATAGCCGACCTTAACACGGCCAATATTTTAAAACGATGCGGAGTAATATGTTTCGTTCCCATAAATCGAAGAATTTCGCCCAAACTCTTGAGCGTTTCCTCTTGCAGACATTTCTCAATGTCATTAAAAATGATTATCTGGCCGAAATGGGTTAGCACACCCAAAAACCTCGTCGATATAAAATCCGATATTTCGGCAATAGAACAATCCTTTTCACTGCTGTTACCTGCCGCCGCGCCGTTTTGCTGATTGTTTTTACTCAGTAATATTCGGAATGTGTTTATGACAAAATCACAATTCTTATTGTAGCACAGCAAAATTTCGGGTAGGGTTTTCTGGAAAATGTTGCCAAATTTAATAAAATTTCAAAAAAAAAATTATTTTTCTTTACCTTTATGTTAACTTTTAAATGTGATTCGATGGACTTGCCCGTACTCTGTATTAAATAGGTCATACATTTGGCCACCGTTTCGCTGGACTCGTTCAAATGTACATAGACGTAGATGGGAAAGAACGATTTGCTCAAACCATTTTCTAAATCACAGTTAACCAGAGTGCAACAATCATCGATGAGGTTAGTAACTTCGGGATACTGGAAATTAATTAAAATTTAATTTAATTGCGTCGAAAATATAATTTATCAACACAAATCTACTCGTTAATAGTCTTTCCCCTATCAAAATCTTATAAACTTGAAAATCCGATCGAAGCGCCACCTCATAGATTTTTTCTCAAACTAACTTTTCAAATGAAAATTTATTCAATTCTGTTCGGTAAAACTAATTCAGAAGACACTGTCCTCATGTTCTAAGTTATTCTAGTTTAAAATTACTAGCTAGTCAGAAAGTTAGTTAAAAATCGATGGCCAGAATTTTGTTGTACCACAAATCAAATCAATCAATGTAGCTTAAATAAAAAAATACAGTATAAAAAAACCTTTGATAATATAAGTAACTTTACTTATATTTTCTAAGAAAAAAACCAACTAATCCAAATTTTATGAGACAAAATTTACTAAAGCAGGAGTTAGACGTAAAATTTTTACAATTCATAAAATAAAAAAAGAAAGAGAGCTTATAGCAAAAAGTCTAGGTGCGAAGAATTTACTAAAGCAGGAGTTAGACGTAAAAATTTACAATTCATAATATAAAAAAAGAAAGAGATAGCTTTATAGCAAAAAGTCTAGATGCGAAGACTTTTTTCGCCCTCAATAGCGACTTTCAAGTCTTTGTTTTGTTTCATTCGAGTGTGCACATTTTTGTATCTTATATTCTCTATCTCTTTTTTCTTAAAAAGTCAACGTCTAAATCCTACTTAAGCAGTTGAATTTTTACAAGTCATCAAGAAAAAAAGGAAGGAGATAGCTTTTTAGCGGCGGTCGGAGGATAAAAAATTTGACCAAACCCCTCTGCCGGAGGAGAGAGCGCCAAGAGTTATATTGGTTTTCATAGGCGCTAAAGTGTAGATTCTCCAAAACCGAAAAGTAAATTTAATATTGAAGAAAAAAATTTCTTAAAAAAACGATATACGTGTACCTTTGTCATTAACGGCACCAACATTGCCAGAATGGTCGAGTAGAATTTCGGCATAAATTCACGTTTAAAATCAGCATAGCCCAACATATTGCTAAACTATAACAAATAGTTTTAATTAAATTTAAAAAATGTCATAATAAAAATTACATTAAATAGAATTTTTTGCAATCCATAGCCATATTTTAGGTAGACGCCAACGGCCAATCGGATGGCAAGCTTAAAGATCGATTCTTTGTGCCAATTTACGAAAATTTTCGGTTTAACATTTTGACTGGAGCATATCTTGAGTGCAGCGAACGTTACCTCGGCCGTCGTGACCTGCGATTCAACGCTCATTATAAAAAATACTAACAAACGAACGCCGGTCAGTAGAGACTTCTCGCATTGGTTTTGTGATGTTGTGTAATTTACAATTAAATTTAAGGAACATTGTTGCATTTTGCGATCATCTGTTTCGAGCGATTTTCTCACCGAGACTAGTAATTGTTCTTGAATAGCCTTATTAAGATCTTGTTTTACGGTGTCGGCGATTGTCGATGCCTGGGAAAGAAAATTAAAAAACATTTATCTCCGTTATTTACAAATTGTGATAAAATGTAAGTGAAATGGATTGAAATCTTCTTGGCGCCGAGCAATGTTGCAGAATGCCGAAGGAAACACTTCAACGAAATAAAAGATCTAATAATTTACCATTTTCTAAAAAAAAAAAAAAATTCTTTCATGAAAATCGATAATTAAATGATGGAGATACTCGTATAATTCAAATTAGCCATCTTGAGTAAATCCGCCATTTTGTTTTTTATACTAATTTTATTTTAATACAATTTGCCATTTTTAAAAACAATAATTTTAAATTAAAATTTTTAAATTTTTCTAATAAAATAAATTTTGTTTTCTCAAAATCGCTGCATAATTAATGTCAGTGTCTTAAGTTTTACCATCTTGAATAATTCGGCCATTTAAATTTTTTGACATATACAAATATTTAAAAAAAATATATATTTAATTCTATAAGGATACGTCAACATTTGAGAGATAAGATGATAAATGGTACATTATTAATCTTTAGGCTAAAGTGCAGGAGAGAACAGCGTCCAAACATGACGACAAAACTTTTGCATATAAACTTCAAGCCTCTCCCCCTCCGAAAGGGTGTTTTCCCCCAAAATGCACTATAATTTATTTTAGAGATGTCCCTTTATACAAAAAGAGGTCGTGGGGTCATGTTTGGACGCTGTTCGCTCTCCTGCACTTTCGCCAATCTTTACAAAGTTTTTGAAGTTATTGTTATGTTACCTGTACAGATTCCATAATCGCTCCAATGGATTCTGCCAAATACACACTAATTTCGAAAAATCTGTCATTTATCAGTCTCGTCCACGTATTCCAAGCAATCGGCCTGCACAGAACGTGTGGCAAATGATTTGCAAAAGCCGACAAACATTTAATCAAATCTATTCGGGTCGGATCGTCTTCAAATTTAATTAATGTCACCAGCAATCGGTCGTCAATATCGTTGAAATTTATGATTTTATCGACGGCGGTTTGTTGAAATAGAAATAATTTGTTTATATTTTCAGTGGCCAAAATTTCGGCCTCATTACAGCTTTTACAAAATATGTCAAATTCTAAATTCGTTTCTTTTTGAATGACAAAGGCATCGCCTGACAAATAACAGATCAACATATTTAGATGCCGCGCATTTGCAGCTTGGACCTCTAATTGTTTGCTTAGAATGATCGAAATTTTGTCGAATTTTCGATGCAATAAATATTGAATTGTTATTTCATTGGTCATCTCAGTATCATCTAATATAGATAGATACTTTCGTGTATTTGACTCAGACATTGAACCATTGACCTTGGGCAGTAATTGCATTGCAAACGATTGAAGTGTTTTCAACTCATCTGGTAATAAGGAAGCAAATTTATTGGACAATTTCGGAAAGATTTGCCTGAATTCTTGATAAAAATCTGATGCAGACGTTAGGCATACAAACGTTGATAAGAGTAAAAGTTTGCTTTGAGTGTTATTGTCAAGATTTCGACAGTCTTCCATGTTTAAGGTGTAAAAAGAGATTTCAATTATAACTTGTAGAGCGGTAGTCGTAATTGCTGCATCCGATTTGTCGAGCATTTGAAAGAAGCGGTCCATTAATGTTTGAATATTGTCAAAAAATTGCACTCGAACTGTCGGTATAATAAGATCGGCAAGCTTCGGTTGATTGTCCGATTTACAAATTTCCTTTCGCAGCTCATTTTGTTTCCATATTTTGAAGCGGAATTCAATACGATTGGTTAATTCAAATATCATTTTTATTTGGCGAAGGTTTTCTAAAAAATGAAATAAAAATGAAATTAAATTAAAATTTACGCCAGATTTACAGTTCAGACTGATAAAATTTTTCGGCAGCTTATATCAAAATCAACCAATCAGAACGCGTATTTGTATGCTCGTCCGAAAATTCCGCATGCTGAACGCGTTCTTATTGGTTGATTTTGATACGTCGGAAAATAATTCCGATTAAAGTGTAAATTGAGCTTTAATTGTGAAGTTTTAACAAATAAATCGGGTTCTACATGAAATAACACCCAAGGAATTACCGCCCATATTTTTTTCTCTTCAAAGCTAAACGAAATAACACACGACGAATTAACGACCGAAAGAAACCACACCCAACATATTAAGTTATGAATTTGAAAGGGGAAATTTTAATTTCCTTTTCAATAAAAGTATATTTTGGGTGTAACTTCATTTGTCAATAGTCACCTAATGGAGCAGTGGTTATCGTCACGGCTTTGTGTTCAAGAGGGTTCGAGGCTGGCCACAAAAAAATATGACTAGTGCGAGTTGCTGAAAACACTCCACCTTTGATATTATAGTCGTCAATGAAAACCATGGTATCAGATCAGGTAAAATGGTCCCTATGCTCTCTCGCTTTGGGGTAAAGGACACGATGATGATGAACTTCATTTGGGCGGTTATTCATTTATGGAAGTTATTTCGTTTTATGTTTAAGTAAAAATACTATTTTGGGTGTTATTTCTTTTGGGCGTTAATTCATCGGGTGTTATTTCGTTTTGTTTTGAAGAAAATTCCGAAAATTTAGGGGTCAATTCTTTGGATGTTATTTCATGTCACGAATTATACCAAATAGTAAAGGGTTCATTTTGGCTTCAGAATTTTAGTAGGCAAAAATAAAATTAATCAAAAAATGTTTTGGAAAATTCAAGATGGCGCCGGAATTCAAGATGGTGCCTTAATTCAACGAATAATTACATTTTTGTTTTAATTAAATAAAGATTTTTTGATTTTTTGATATTTTAGATTTGTTAATACGAAGTCATATAAAGCATTTGTTCAAGACGTTGGATTTTCGGTTTAATTTTGTAATTAATCGTTAACAAAAGCGAGTTATTCAAAGTTTACGACATCTTGAATTACAGCGCCACCTTGAATTTTCCAAGGTATTTTTGATTGATTTTGTTTTATTTTATTTTTGCCTATAACATATTAAAATTCAAAAAAAAAATTGCTCAATAGGCGCAAATAATTGTTTGTTTGGCCAAAATGAACTGTAGTAATAGATACAAACCTTCGAGTGTGTCCTGATTTACTTCTGTGTTCATACTATTTATATTTCGACTCAAAATTTCGTTTATCTTAGACCACGAAGTATTATGCATGGACAAACTGCCACTCTTAAATTCTTTCAAAGCAAAGCTTTCCAACAGACAATACTCGAATCGACCCAATTCTTTGACTTCTTGCAAATATTCATTGGCTTCCACAAAGTCACTTTCGAATAATTGCGCAAGAAATCGATAAATTGTCATATGAAGTTTATCGAAATCTTCGAAATATTCAACAGAATTTCGAATAGTTTGCGTACAGATCGCCGAGGCCAAAGTGAAATTGTCTTTATTTCTGCAGCAAGAGACCAGAACCGCTGGACATTCGAGAAAATTGGACAGAACATTTTTATAATTCAGCAAATCATCGGACGAAACGATTTTCGCTTTAATCCATAAGGCCAATCTGGAATCGATGGCTTTGATTGCCTGAAATAGGAATTTAATAATTTTGTTGCAGTTGTCCTCCACAGTGCGGCCCAAATTCATTAATTTTATAAAGAATTTTATCGAAATTATTTTATTTCTAAATGTTGCACTGTCCATTGCCTGAAGCACAACATTTGTACAGTTTTGTTGAGTTTCTGGATTTTGTGTCGTGGTCATAATTTCGGTTAGAAGTTTTAAATTTATTCCAATCATATTGTTTAGGGTGTCCTGTGATTTAACTTCGACCGTCTTCCACGAACAATTCGGATGAAATATCGACAGGTCGAAATTGTCTAGTTGAAATATTTTAAATGTTAGCGGGATGTCTGCGGTCACACAATGGGAATGGATGAGAATTTTGGTCAGTTTTACGTATTCATTGGCAAAGAGGCTAAAGAGCCAAGGTTGTTTGACATAACTGGCCGACAGCATCTCCTTTTGTAATTCGAAAATACTTTTGTTTAATCTGAAATTTAAAAATATTTAATTAAATATTATTAAACTCGAGGTTTACTTTCAGACCACACTTATATGGAAGGAGCAGAAAAACCGAGGGGGAAACGAAAATCATGGGACAACAAAAATGAAAATTATTTCGGAAATCATGGGACAATATTTTTTCTTGTGGTTTACCCCTCGGCAAAAACCAAATTAAATTACATTAAAAATATGTGCTGGTCTTTAATGGGTTTAAAAACTTGTGTTCCAAAAGGTTTTTCAAATCCTTATACCTAATTCGAAGATAAGAGTATAGCCGAGGAGGAAACCACAAACAAATATTGTCCCATGATTTCTGAGATTTCCGAGATAATTTTTGTAATTTCCCAGACGACTTCCATGGTTTATTTCTTATTTAATTGATTTATCTGAAATCATTTTTAATTTTCAAAACGATTTTTGGAATTCTAACACCCTTGTTTCCGAACTTTATTCTGATCTTGTTCCATAGAATTTACCCCTAGAGTCTAATAAGAATTTCACAACATTGTGTAAATCATTTGATAGACGTTTTATTATTTTTATATTCTCCTATTCTGTTCTACAAAAGACCTGAGATATGCCCTACTGTTAGGCAATTCTCAAATAAAAAAAACTTCCATAATCCGAAAAAACCCATCAAACTTACTTCTTAAATTGGCCATTACTGCTGGAGACAAACACAATTTGATTAATAAGCCACGACGTTATTGCTTCCTGCATCCGAAAGTATGCCGCTTCCTTGATGGTATTCTGTAAAAATAGGCCCGGATCGTCAAAGGTTAAATTTGTTTTGATCATTTCGAAGATGTATTCGAAGGAGGTGGCCGAAAAATTCTCCAGCACTCCCTGCAAAGTTTCCACCAAATATTGCGAGACATTTATGAAATCCGAATTTGATTCGGATTCCTCGTCCACTTGCATCGGTTGGTTCATGTTGTCGGACCTTTATGTAGTCACCTCACAGTTTACGGATAATAATTGTAATCTTTATTTTACGGGAAGTTCAGGACTTTCATCAGTCTACATCTTTCTTTTGTTTTGAATGAAAATATAACCTAAAAAACAAAATAGCCGCCAAAATATGGAGCGAAGTTGGTGTTAGTTCACGAATGCTAGAGAGCAAATTTATACCGATTTTACACCGCCACATAAAACTATAAAAGGAGGGAAATTTCAAATTTTTTAATATGAAACGTTTGTTAAAAGGGAGCGTTCCATTGAAAAATAATTCAAATTGGCTGGAAAAATATAGCGAGAAAGAAATTAAAGTGCAATACGGACAAAAATGCACGATAAAAATATCGGTGATGATAATGTTGGAATATCGGGTGAAATATCCACAATATTGTTTCTACAAAAAAATATTTTGCTTAGTTCATCACTTTTACAATATATTGTCGCCGATATTTATTTGTTTTGCTGTTTTTTATTATTTCTTTCGTGTATAAACATCAAATTTTCTTTAAAAATGGATTTTAATTGATTTGGCAAAATTGACAAGAAAATTCACTGTATCTGCTTTTGTCTTTCCGCAATGTATTCAGGTAAGTATTTCTCTTTTCAATTTCCCGATAAAAATGTATTCACACAATAAATTGCTTTGTCGAAACCCCACATTATGCGGAAAATAAAATATCCATATATTAATTTTAATTGATACAAAATAGTAGAAAAAGAAGTATACCTTTTATACGAGAAAAATACTAAAGTGCGACAGGGAAAAAAATCGCCGACAAATTTTTTTCTAATATATTACCAGAACAATCATTTTTTCTTGTTTTTTAAGCTATGGAGGGGGTAATTACTAGAGACCGGAATTTAGAGTAAAAACCTATTTTTAGTTAAAGCGTTGTATGAAGTTTTGTATGTGGATATATTCGATTCATAAAATTCTGGTTTC
>JANSTW010042071.1:0-14288 GCA_027564275.1 Diadocidia ferruginosa
ACGTCCGCAAAGTATGATTTATTTCAATATCATAATATAGTAATAATTTGTTTCCAATTATGTGGCCGCCACTGTATGTAGGTATCCAAAAATGCTTTTTAAATTGTATTATAATATAGCGTTACATAATATATATATATACGCGACTCTGTGTCAAATTGATGATTAAATCCGTCATTTTAACTTTGTTTTTTCTGTTCGTTGGTAAAATGATACCTTTTTCATGTGGCGTCATATATAAAAGTATATAGCTAATTTGGGAAAAATTAATTGTTTTTTTTTTCGGGGAGACACTCAGAGGAGAGATCAAAAGAATAATAATTCAAAATTAATTTCTTTTTAATTTTGGCGCTTAGTATAAAATGTCTAATTTATTATTCTTCAACTTTACCGCCGCATAATATACAAAGACAGATTAAAGACATTGAGTCTAAGAGATTATATACATAGGGAATATTTTAATTTATATATTTGCGGACGAGATTTTGTCGCATAAAATTACAATTTATGTAATTACACACACACACACACACAAACATACATATAAAATATAATTAATCAACATTTTGATTAAAATATATTTTCTTATCAAATAAGAATAATTGTTGTTTGATGATTAGAAAGGAGGGCTATAAATAAAATACTTGAGTATTGTGTAAGTAAACCAGCATAATGGATTATACCATCAGAGAAACCAAAACATATTTCTCGACAGGTAATTTTAGTACCCCAAAACGTCATCTTTAAAAGTTATACAAACAAACTTCATGTTGAAAAACGTCACTGAGAGAAAAGTTTGTAATGTCAACAACGAAAAGCTCTAATATTCAGCCAATAACGCCATGATGTTAAACTGATTCTAAATATGTAAAATCAACAAAAGAAAGTGACATATAGCCGTACAATTAAAATCATAGCTGTAAATTAGATGTTATTGTGTTGTTAGCTAATTCTCATTGATTTTACCGACAAATTTCTCTCCGTGTTATAAATCGGATATTCGGTCAACATAAGTTTATTCTACGAAGACTATCAATTATCTTTTGGTGATGACAAAAAATTTGTTTTTCATTAATAACATTTTTTGTTTTGCTTCTTTGAGTTAAACGCAAACTCCAGCTTTGCTACGAGAGATAGTAAAAATTCCAGTTGTCATGTGGTATTTCACGATAAAAGTAGAAGTAGTAGTCGCGACAATAAATTATTTTTATAGTAAACATAGAAGTTAGAACTAGTTAGGGGTTTATTTTCGTGGTGAATATTTTTTCCTATAGGTATACGTTTTGCCGTATAAAACAAAAAGTTACCTCAAATTGTTGTTGTTTTCTGTACAAAATTTTAGGGGCTTTTTTCACAAAATTGCGTGTTGTCGCGACTCTTTCTTCTAGTACTTCTAAAGTACATAATATTTGACAATTTCTTTTTCACCCCATCTTTGCTGCCAATTGATTTGTATAAAAAATATTGCTTTACCCCAATTTCTCCAATCAGATTCGAATATTTTTTTTTTTATCTTGTAGATATTTTCAAAAGAATGCATTTGACTTGATACTAAACACTATTACCTATTTTTTGCATTTCTATTCTATTTTGTTTCAAACTTTGACCTCAAAATTTCCGAAAAAGGTCATCTGTCAAAAAGTCGTAGTATATCTTATTTTGGAAGATCCACATACTACATCAAAACTAAGCCTAAACTCCAGTTTAGCGCGTAATTTAGCCAAATTATAATTGTATTGAGTTGACCCACCCATGTATACATCAGCACTGGCGATCAGCTGCTGTGGATTACACATAATGATAAGACGTTTAAACGCACACAAAGGTCACATTTTAGCTTATCTAGATGCATGTATCCGAGACAATTAATGTATACAATTCATTATTTCAATTTTGTATGTGTTCAATACACTATATAAATTACAAGTCCACTTATAATGCCATTGATACGTCATTATTTATAAATTATAATATTATAATGTGTTGTGGGTGTGTCAAAGTTAAATGTATAATATACGTTACACCTCTTCCTCTTTCTATATATATAGAGTTATATTATTATAATATGCATCCTATGGCTAAATATATCCGGAACGGATATTGAAATCAATCTTAATTCTTAATAGCTATATAATTGATTCCTTGATTTTCTTGAATTCATAACGAAATATTATATGTATCATGAATTGTTGCCAAATATAGTAGAAGTGACGCAGAAATTCTAGAAGATCCTTAATCTAAAATATTATAAGAATTCGAATCTGTAGACTGGCTTACAACTGAAGAAGCTGACTGATTCGAGTATTTCAGAAAAGTCGAATAAAACATCCGAATCTTAACACTCTGTTCAACCATTTGTTGAACAAACAATTATTTCTGAGACTAAAATAAATAATTTAAGAAATACTTTCAGTTTGACGTGCAGGGTGGGATTTACTCCTCTTGCTTTAGAAAGTATTTTCTTTAAATATCCCATGTGGAACTGACTGACTGACTGTGGACTAACTGTGAGACTGTTTGCTTGTGAGACTGACTATAACGAGCTAGTCTAAACTCTTTCAATTTTTAATTGTTGGTATTTCAAATACCTCTCATTAATGATATCAAACATAGCTCGCTCCCTTCCTTCTCTTTCTCTTTCTCTCTCACTCTCTCTCCTACATAACATTATTTGTTTTGAAAAAACGGTTTATGGTCACTCTTTTGATCAAGAGGGTCGCTTCTATTTGAATATGTAAACATTTAGGGGTAATTCGAATTCTTAGTCGAGAGCCTGCGAATTCTTAATCTAGTGCCTGCGGATAAACCAAAAATCACATAAAAACAACCTTCTAATATATTAATTTCCACCTCTTTTTTTTAAGTCCGATGTGCTTCCACTTTAACGTGTAGATATTTCAAAATGCGTTCGTATCATACTAAACCCAATATTATCCCTTTCTACCTTCTACAATTGACACGTTTTTCTTAAATGTTCATCAAACGTAAACCCACTTACGAAAGACGACGTATTTATTCAATTTTACCATAAATTTCTTTCTCAGAGTCTAAGTCGGTATAGACTGACGCCATCTTTTTAGTATTTTGCTCTTCTGAACTTTCGACAAATTAAAATCACAGTCTTTTAACACTTGAGGGTCGTGTTTCGCTTTCTATATATATAGTTTCTAAATTTAATTTGTCCATTGAATTGGTAATATTAACCCTTATTGTATCAAGTATTTTACTAACGAGTCTTAATTTTTGGTAAAAAGTCATAACTAATTTGGACATAAACCTAACATCAAATTTAAAAATAGAATGATTTCTGTAATATGACATATCGAAATAATTAGGTTTACAATTCAAAATTAGGACTCAGTGTCATCATCATCTCGTTCATCAACAAATTGGCTCTAACGTATGCGAGCCTTCATTTCGTTGAAGTTGTTTTATTCGACTTTGGTTTTCTGCATAATCGTTCAGCGACACGAAGATCTAGATTATTCCAATCAAACCTATCTCATCGTTTGGTCATCGCTGAGTGTGTCTGATCCAACCCAATTTGTCTTTCTTATTTTTTTAATATTAACGATCCGTAAAAAGCTTAATTTTATCCTTTGGGCATTTTGTGCCCTTATTTTATTTATTCTGTTTAAAAATGTATATTTATTTATATGTAAGTGTCACAGTATAATATTAACCAGCTTTTTAAAATTTGACATACAATTTGATTTTCCTAATTTGAATGACCTTGATTGGTTTGTAAAGACAAAATTCTGTTTTAGAAGATGGCCGACAATATTTTTGTTCATTGAGGCAGAATTCGGTTTGAGAAGATGGCTGAAAATTTGGCAACAGATTTTGCGATTTGCAAAGAATTTGTATAGATTAGATCTTGGGTGTACTGGTGATTGGGTGTAAGCGAAGTTGTTATGGTGGTGAATTGTGTTTGAGTGGGTGCTTGTTCAGGTGTGTGTGGATGTTTGTGTGCTAAATACCCAAGGAACAACGGAAGATTAAATGACTCTAGAGTACGTATAAGGGTTAATAGTAACCAGAAACAACGTGCTATACTCTAATAAATTGAAAGAAGAACCGTAGTTCATGTTCAGGTTAGAATAATAATTTAACACAATGTGTCGTTTGTATTACATTGATAAAAAAGCTGAAAAAAGAACGAATGTTTTATCTGAAAAAAAAACTCTGTTGAATAAATTTTTATATTCTACAAAAGCGATATTCACAAAACTTCTCGACTTACATTACAACAACAAAAAATCACATCAAAAACATATCGCAGCATACTTCACTCATGGCTCTAACTATATAGCTGATGCAGGCTACGATATACCAGATAGATAGCAATTACCATAAACATACATAAGAAGATAGTTTGTAAATGCATAGAACATAGAATAATATGAATTCAATGTATAGCTCCTGTAAATGTATGGCTTTTGAATGCACACAGCATTTTCATTTAGACTATAGAAGTTATAAAGTTAGTTAACTGGAAACTCTCTGATATCAAAGGACTTCCGCTCAATACTGCAGAATTATTTTCTGTTATACAAATTCGTATGTTTGTTGATTTTATGATTTACCTCTATATATGTTACGACATAATGTTTTGTCTGTCATTAAATATGAAATATGTGAATTATTATTTAAATATTTTAAACAAAATGTATATTTTATGCATACATATTATTAGAACCGAGAGCTATTAATTTCTGATGTACGTAAATAGTTAACTAGAAAATTATTTAATAATTATGAAATGTAATTTACCGCATTTACATACATATTATAATATATAGAAAACTTGAATTAAGAATGGGGGGTTTCAATTCAAAAACATCATTTATGTCGTATAAAGATTAAACATATTTATAAATACTGAACTGCATTTATGAAATTCGCATTAGTTTTAAAAATGCAATGATCCATTAGGGATGTTTGATTACGAAATCCATAGAATATTAATTTCCTTTTTTTCCTGTTGCCTGAACTTCTAAATCCTCGGAATTCATTTAGAAATCGTTAAAGAAAGTTAAAAGACTCCAATTGCTATATCGATTCGTTTCTTGTTTTCCATCAAAATCTGTTGATTTTAGATTGTTTGACCAGCCCGCACAACATTTTTTATCTGTGTTATAAATAATAGATATCGAGTTTCGTTGAAAGATATCTGTAATATTATCGACTAGGCATATATATGATAACATTTGGTCATCGGATCGCTTAGTAAAAACACATATATATGATATAGACATATGTTATCGATAAGATATCCATTGGATATCTTTATTTTATAGATATCTAGCAGATAAATATATGATATCGTATCATTCTAAATACAAAAATCTATGTATATCTAGATGATATAAATAATATAAGTTTGATATAAATAATATAAGTTTTTGTAATTTATAGATAACTTTTAAATATCGAGAAGATATAGAGTTCAAGATTTTAAAATATAAAAAAAATACATTATATGTAAATATTTCAAAACAGTCTAATCGGTCTAATTCAAAGCAAAGCTTTTCTCAAATAAATTAATAGGTCGGCCAGAGCAAAGCGTACATTTCTTCGCCCAGCCTAAAAAATTTGTGTTTTAAACAAATAAGTCGTGGAGTAAACTCAGCACAAAATTATTTACATATTGCTATTAGATTAAAAAAAAAATCACTATGAAAAGTCCACGATTGATGGTCTTTTCTATCGAAATGAACTTTGTACCTTTTAACATAAATTCAAAAACATTTTCTTTCTACAGCATTATCAACATATCCTGAACTAAGACATAGAGTAACACATCCACGTCCCTATCATTTTCCCAACAAGCATCACCATGAACATCATCTGGGACCGTTCTTTGAGGAGGCACTTAATGCAACATCGGGGGCGTTTCATTTGGCAACTGAAGCAGTTTTAAATTGTCGCGTTGGAATGCTTAAAGATAAAACGGTAAGTAGATAGAAATATTTATTTATTTATTTTCCATATTTTGCCATGCAGCAGCATTGCAAAAACTTTCTCAAGTATTCTCTACAATATATTTTATAAATTGACTTTAAACGGTACACAAGGGTGTGCCCGTGCCGTCGCCCGCCCGGTGCAATATAGCATCATCCTATAGAACATATATAAATATTTATCTGCATTCAAACAGAGTAGCAGCAAAGGATATAGAGGAATATGAAAATCTTTAAAGTTTCTATTTGTGTATATATATGGTTAAGTGGAAAAGTTTGTTTTTCTTTTTCTGGAAAATTTTCTCTTTTAATTTTATCGAAAAAGAATATCATTACTTTTGAACGGAAAATCATTATATGGGATTTGCTATATAAATGACGAATTTTTCAATGATGCTGACAATTAATATAAAAAGATTCTTTCTGTCATCTAAACTTATTATTTTTTTAGTTTTCCTTTATTTTTCCAAAATATTACTTATTTGGTGTGTCTATACTACTAATTCCAATAATTCCAAATAATTTTTTGATCAAATTAAAATTTGACAAAATCAAAATCTGATCGAATCAAATTCTGATCGTATCAAAATCTGATTGAATTAAAATCAGAATTTTTTTGAAAGAATCAAAATATTTTGATTTGAACAAAAAATGATTTTATGTCGATTAAAAAAGCGGACTTAAAATATAAACAAAATCTGATGTGATCGATAAAAATGTGATTTGATGATTGGTTGATGATGTTGTGTGCAGATTCTGTCTAGAGGATGATGAGGCAGCGACACACGTTCTTTGCGAGTGCCGGAAATTAATGTTAGCAAGATATTGGCCTTTATCCAAAGGACCGGATGTCTGGCTATAACTAAGCAACAGAGGAAGGATATAATGGACAACTGGTGTCTGAGTGCCCGATTGCTTTTCAGAAGTTATTGAGTTCCTACTTTCGACAAATTTTCATCATTACATTTGTGTCACTATAGGATTATGTCTGTTGGCAAAAATATAAAATAAAAAAATGAAATGTTGTGGATCCATCAACTAAATCAAGTTTATATAATATATGGGAAGGCAGCGATAATTTTGACAGGGACTTAGGATTTATTGGTGTATACTTGGAGTACTCTTTTTTTTCTGTACAATATACAAAATAACAAAAGATTTCAAACTGTTAAATCACGAAAAAGCTATAAAAAATAATTAATTTTAAAAATGCTCAATGGCTTTTCGATTTTAGAAAATCAGGGGGTTGTTTTCTTTATATTTAATAATATACGACGTGGACAATCTTTAAACTAATTTTTTTTTAACAACTTTTGATAATAATAATTATTATGCACAGAGATTTTCGTTTTCATTCCCTTACATAAATTAATATTTAATAATATTTGCCCTGTTCAGCCACCAACATAAATAAAATATCTGGAGAAAAAATTTACATTTTAAATACGTTAAAGTTTAATGGCTTCGCGCACCGCAGCTTTGAGCTTCTGGATGGTGCAAAAGTGTAAACATTATAAAAATATAATAATCGCAATCCTAAACGCATATAAAAAAAACTTGACCTGAATATTTTGCAGTATGCGACTTTGAGAGGCCAATGTATTTATACATTTTTTCACATTTTATATAAACCAACGAATTAAAAGTGGAATTAGGATGGGTTAATATTTATTAACAAATAATTTAGTACAAAATTGTCCGATCGCTGATGAACTTATTGAAAAAACAGAAACTACTGAGTATCGCATGTAACCATAAAATACAAATTGAGTAGAAAATCATATGAGAACAAACAAATAAATTTTTCATATTTTACAGAGGTTTTCAATTTTAGTTATTTTTTTCAATTTTTGATTTCGAGTATATTTGTGTGGCAATTTGTAAAACTTTTATGGAATAAACTTTTATTTATTTGATAGACTTTACTTTAACCTTATTTATTACCGTTTAATTTATTTCAATCAAACCCTCCATACCATTTAACGGGCACGCATCGGTAATTGATCACCTTTTATACATATGGAGTCATTTCAACAATTTAGTTATATATGATGCTGTTGGTTTCTGCACTATAGCTTCATCAGCTCGTGGACCAAATTGTAATTTTTATAACCTTTCCAGTATATTAAAAATTCCATGTCCCAAACATTGAAAATTATAAATTCAACGTCTAGCAAAATAATATACACTGAAAATATTTATAATTATTTATGGGCGAAAAATTGTAGAAAATTGTAGAAATTTGTTTGAAATTTTGTGTTTTTCTATCTGTTTTTGTTTTTTTTTTGTATAGAACTTTAAACTTTTTTTTAAAACTACTACTAAATGTATAAAATTAAAAAACAACAGACAAAACACATAACAATATTGGGCGAGTTGTGGCGTTAGCGGTGGCAACACTATATAATGCATAAGTGTTTTGCCTTGGAGGTATGAGTAGGGAATATTTTTTTTTTGGAAAATTATAATTTTCCTCTTTAGTGTATAATATTTTCAGGCACATACACTTGACTATACATAGCATTTGTTTGTTTGTTTTTAGCATTTTATTTTTAAAACTTGTGTATTAAATTTGGATTATACATATAATTATAAGCAAGGATATGGAAATTTTCGATATATAAAATTTTATTTTATATTTTTAATTATTCTTTGCAAATTATAAGTGAAAAATATTCAACATTCAATTATGCATTAAATTTTATTAACACATTTAGAGGTTATAATAAAGTTGCAATGTTTTTACTTTGTATTTTATTTCTAATTACACTGTTCTACATTGATTTTCCAATTTTTCAAGTGGCGTATACATATTATGTTCAATCCACAAACAGCGTCACAAGTATTTTGGTCATAAAAAAAATATTTCTTCTTCTTTTTCGCTCTATACTTTTTTGAGTTACACAAACTCTAGCTTTGCTACTATATGATAGTCAAAATTCCATTTTTGTTATGCTCCAGTGGACAAAATTCTAGTTTTCGTGTATGAAACAGATGCTAAAGTGTATTTATTAGTAGTGACCTACAACCTGGTCGGGTTGAATATACAACACAATACTACATGGAATAGCATCTGTCATTACCCACGTCTCCTCTATTTTGTCTTCATCGCATAGCATATATACTACACGCAACACACACACACACATGAAGCCGCTTATATACATCATCTAGCTGCTCTATATATTTTACCTTCTCTACAATGCATTGTACAGCCGCTTATATACATCTGTCGAGCTGCTATGTATTTTCATATCCAAACGCACCAGCTGATTATATACAACACGCAACGCAGCTGGCTATTTTATGTACATTGTACAATGTACATAGCTAGCTTCTATATATTTTACCCCCACCACAACACATCGCACAAAATTGGTTACATATGGGCGAGCGCGCATATAAATAAAGAAACAAACAGAAGGAAAAATCACTTCTATGTTGAACGTTAACGACTGCGTTAGGTGCCGAACCAGACCAACCGTTAACTGTAGATAAAGAAAGGAGCGTTGTTTTGCGACCTCCGAGATACGATGGTTTTTACCGTCCTCTCAACTTTTAGTTCATTATAACTATTGTAACAATTGTAAATTATAGTCGTTTTCTCTTATTATAATAAAGATTTTGTATTTGAAAATTATACTAAAAACATCATCTTTTTATTCCGATGGACATCGGAATTTGGTCTGCTCAACCACTCGATCAATGGTAAAAAAAATTCAGACAACCCCAAATTTTAAATTAATTTTTTATGTTTTTGTGATCTTCAAAAGTGTTGACTCTGCCATTTTTAGGCCAATTTCATTTTGCACTTCTGAAATTGTTACAACAAATAGTTTAATAGACATAATTATTATCTTATTATTCGAATTATTAAACAAAGTAAATAATATAACCTAAACCATAGTTAAATATAGCCTAATTTCATGATCAGGTATATTATGCGAAAATTAATAAAATTATTTATTTGATTGAAGGCAAAAAAAAAACGATATATGCGTGCGCCCAGGACCCATTATATTGAATACACTTATTTCATTTTGGTCTACAAAATATTATTCGTATGCATCTCTAGCTCCTCCCATTTGATGATTCGATGTTGCTAATGCTAAATCGTATTTTTTACCTCTGCATCAATGTGCTTAATACTGATATCGGATTAAAGAACTCTTGGAGTATAATTATTTGGAGAGTGTTGGTGGATAGGTCTATCTGGTTTCAGATGTTGTACTAACTTAATAACAGTCTGTTATTGCTTAGACAAGTCAAATAATTTAGTATTTTGAAATTCTAAAAAAATATATATTAATTTGTCAGAGAAAAAGTTACTCGTTAAACATTTAATACAAAAAAAATTCTACACATCATTTCTAGAATAGCTTTTGCCATACAACTGCGCTAAAAGAAATTATTTCTTCTTTCATTAAAACATCACATGACTATCTCTGTAACATTATAAGTTTTTTTGCTGCCTCTAAACAACATCATTTATTTTCCGAACAAAAAAACATAAGCTCATTTAAGGCAAAGAGATTTTTCATTACATGTTTTTAACTACGTACACAGCACAAATATTTAGCACACAGCCTCTTTAAGTTTGGGTTCTAACATAATAAATATACATAATAATAATATGGTGAAAAGAATAAACATAAATATTATGAGGAAGAAGAAGAAGATGAAAAAAAACATGTTTTAAGTAAATATACTTGTTGCGAGGATATGTGCGGGAAAAAAGGTTTTGGTTGCTGGGAAAATATTTTGCCATATTTTTTTTCTACCATTTTTTAACAGTTTTTCCCTTGTATAGTATGAAAGGTTCATTTTTGAAGCATTATTAAACGCGAGAAAACATAATATTACACAAACATAGCTATGTTGTATACAAGCCATTTAAAATTGTATGTTTCATAATTATGTATAAAGCACAAACATCATTATTATAATATTTAAGCTAACATTTTGTGTACTTATATGACTAATTATTCCTTTTAGGCGTGCATTAGCTGTATCTATAGTCTATACCCAGATAGCTTTAGAAGAAAATTTAACAAGATTATGTTATTATATTTAGGGCAAATTATGTCATGTATCTGAGTACATATTATCAGTAGTGAAGCGTCTGATTTTTCTATTTTTTTTTTTCAAACATTTTTTAATTGACTTATGTCGATAGCAAATCGACAAGGGCTTGCAAAAAAATGATATTGCTTTAGAAGGCAATTTTATTTGTCGATTTTTTTCATCCAATTTGGTCAATTTAAAATGTTGAAAAAAAATCCCTTATAATTCTACGATTTTTCTCATTTTTTCTCAAACATTTTTAATTGACCTATCTCGATAGCAAATCGGTAGAGGCTTGCAAAACAATGATATTGCTATAGAAGGCAATTTTATTTGTTTATTTTTTTCATTTAAATTGGTCAATTTGAATTTAAAAAAAAAATCCCTTATAATTCTACGATTTTTCTAATTTTTTCTCAGACATTTTTTAATTGACCTAACTCGATAGCAAATCGATAGAGGCTTGCAAAACAATGATATTGCCATAGAAGGCAATTTTATTTGTTGATTTTTTTCATCCAATTAGGTCAATTTAAATTTTTGAAAAAAATTCCCTTATAATTCTAATATACAGCACACAGTTTGGCCGATTTTTGTACAAAATTGTAAAATGTTTGTTTAACTTTGTGTAAAAGTAGTTTGTTTTTTAAATCGGTCATACTTAGCGCTATATATTAGGGTAAAGACCTTAAACTACAAGACACACGCAACTAAATATTGAGCACAATTTAAATTGTTTACTTGATGGATCGAGTTATACAACTAAAAGGAAATATGTTGCACAACAAGTTGCTCGGGTGTAGTACATAGATTAAATTTATAAATTGTAAAAAGTGCTTCGAACAACCTTACTTACTATTTTGTTTGCATTTACCTGTCCGACAGGAGTTGCTGTGCCAGTTGTCGTTGTTGTGTACATAACTGTTGGCGTTTGGAAAATAACTTGATTATCGTTGCAACTCTGTAGCTGCAGAACTTGGTGCTGTTGGGCTGGCTGTATAAGTTTATTGGTTTGTACGAGTTTTTGTTGAATGTTCTGTTGACGTTCATGTTTTCTGGACGGTTTCTGTTGTTTTGCTTTGATAAGCTGTACATTTTTAACCGTCGATGTTTGTGATGATGATTTTATGTTATTTCGATTCGTATTTGTCAATAGAATCGTGGACTGAGGTTGTGTATATACGGGACTTGGATGTGATTCTATAATAACATTTTGATCTGCTTGTGTAGTTTTTACTGTTACTTTGCTCTGTAGTTTATCATTATTTTGCAATGCCTCTGCTACTGTTTGTGGTGTTGTAGCTGCTGTTCTGCTGCTTTGTTGATGTTGATGAAGCGGTGATGGATCCAATGAAAAATTTAGTTCTGTAGTATTCGAGAGCATAGGGTCAGAAGTAACGGGCGATTTGTAGTAATTATTTGTTTGTATAGACGGCAAGTAAAAATCATCTTTTATTTCGTCTGTATATGAAGAGTTCGAGAACGAACTATGAGATGGAAAGTCCATATCGGCTTGAAAGTCCAAATCGTTCATTATATGGTCCAAAACATCTAAAACGTCTGAAAATATGATTATTAGTTTTGATATTGATTTTTATATACAACTGACGACACTCCACCATGATTGATAGGGTCGACAATAAAAAGCAGATTAAAACGTTACTAATGCTCCCTCGCTTTGAATTATAGGACATAATTTTGATTATTAATTTTTGATCGATTTCTATACAATTAATTTAGTTATTAAAATAATTGAGTGCCACAGACGTCTATTAATGGACTTATGCGTCTGTTTCGAATTAATATGTGTCGAAGCGAGTAGGAAATCACTTGCGGAAATCATGGGACAAATCATTTCGGAAATCAGAAATCATGGGACAATATTTTTTCTAAGACATGATAAATTTATAAACTTAGTAACAATTCTCTACTAATTTTATGTGATTTAATGCAATCCTGAATAAATATCAGGATGTTCTTAAAAATAGTTTTTTTTAGGATGTTGGTATATCAAACAAATCTTATATCATTTGTTGAAAGTTATATTTAGCTTATTACTACGAAGTTAATATATAGCCGGGTAGATGTGGAACAAAACATAAAATCATAATTTATTTTCTACATACACCTGCTACACTAAAGCCGAAAACGTATAGATGGTAATCCGGCAGTTGGTATATTTTTTTTTATTCTCCATTTATAGACTTTAACTACGAGGTTACATGGTCTTAAATTTGTAATGGGTCGGTTATGCTTATATGATCCTTATATTGATAATATCATATAGGAACCTACAGTTTTAAGTGGATTTCGAACCACTCGACAAGAATTCAATTCACCCCTGAAAAGCTACAACACAAATATTTTTTGTGAAAAACATCTGAGTGTGCCGCCAGCAGGATTTGAACCCCGGTCTTCCGCTTACAAGGCGAGTGGTTAACCACTGTACCATTGCATCGGTATAGTTGGTATATTCTTAAGTATGTTGTAACGGTTTTAGCAGCCTAAGCCCTATAACTGCATCTTAGGATTGATATTTCATATTACGCACGGTGATAAATTGAAGGAATATTGACCGGAAATAATTACGAAAAGTCAATAAATATTCCGATATTATTTAATAAAAAATATTGCGTTGTATTCCATCAGCCAAATTGTGATGATATTGTGCGTCGTAGTGTATGCGAGGGAACCTACCTGGTGGAATTACTTCACTATTGAAACTAGAAGAAATGTCTTCAGTTTTCACCATTTCCAAGGTGTTTTCACTTATGTCAATCTCATGTGATGTTTCCGATGGACATTTACAGTCCCAGTCACCATCTAAATCCATTATTTCTAGCCAAATGTATTGATCGTCTCTTTGTGGCTTTAAATATAAGAATAATATGCTAAAAATATAAACTAATATTCACAAGTAAGATCACCTCACTTTTCTAGTCCAATAAAATTACGAAGAAAACATCGAACTATATGTGACGTCACGAAAAAGTTTACACACACCAACCAAATGAATGGACTTGATTCAATCCAAAATTAAAAAATGTCAAAATACATTAGGGCTGCGTTCCAAAACTACACAATGGCTGTGTTCAGAAACTAAACATTGTCTATTAAACATTGCTTATTAAGCGAAACATCGTTCAACAACTAAAATTTTGTTTAATAAGCAAAATAAACTGATAGCATTGCGTTCAGAAACCAACAATGTTAGATAAAATTATGTTTACTTGGATAAAATATTGTTTATTTTCAATTGTA
>JANSTW010042082.1:0-14287 GCA_027564275.1 Diadocidia ferruginosa
CTGGTCAGTATTGTCCACATCATATCTCTATCCAAACTGTCGAACGCTTGCTTAAAATCAACGAATAGCATGTAGAGTGGCGAATTCCACTCCACTGATTGCTCTGCGATTATTCTAAGCGTGTTTATATGGTCAATACATGATCGACCACGTCGAAAACCGGCTTGTTCTTTTCGAAGCGTCTGATCCAAACTGGATGAGAGTCTGTCATAGACAATTATTGATATTATTTTGTTAATCGTGCTCAACAAAGTGATTCAACGCCAATTTTCACTAGATGTGAGGTCACCTTTCTTCAGCAATTTAATAATAATATAAACAACACGAGACACTTTAAATATACTACTGTGTGTTGTTTATACGGTTTTAATAATTTTCCTTTTCTCACCTAATTTTTCTCACCTCGAGACTAGAGAGTATGGCGTGAGATGAATGCAATATTTGTTTAGTTTGAAACTACAGTTTTACAATTGCTTCCTTACTGACAATTTTCACTCTTCTTGCCTGATATAATATTATCATATTGTGTGTATATAAACAATCATAAATATAAAAGGATTAGATCAACTAAATTAAGGTCGTTAATTTGTTTTCCAAACACAAATATTTATTACTATTATTATTATTATATCTTTGAACTATAACTATTATGACAACACTATCAACGATTATAATTTATATATTTGCAAGATTTATACAACTAAACTTGATTTATCGTTAATGATGTATTTTATGCATATATATAAGGCAACGTATAGAGTATATAGTATGTCCATATAAGGAACTTTTGTATAATAGGGTAAAAGGTACAATTATTGGCAATGTGAATTTTTTGACTCACATTTAACAGCTAGGTATACTGATTACTAAACATAATTCTTAAAGACCTCAGTGTTTAATACGATTTGGTTTGGATTATTTTACAAATTTACATATGTTTTTAGTCTTTTAAGCTCAACAATTCTAAATGCGCTCAAAAATTGCAATATTTTCCGTCCGTCCGTCCGTCTGTCAGCAAAATATTACCTACAAGAAAGTTTTGCACCAGTAGACGGATTTGGCCAAAATTTAGTAAGGGCGAGTTTTAGGAGATTTGTAGTTCTGGGATTGCATTTGGAGTCTCTAGGCCAAAGATGAAGGGCGCTCCCATACGATTTTTTTCTCTAAACATTTCGAAAAAATGAGCATATAGAGAAAGTTTTTTACCAGTGGGCGAATTTAGCCAAATTTTATTGGGAGGGAGTTTTTAATAGTAAAGTTAACTCCCAAAGTCTGGGATTACATTAAAAATTTCTAGGTTAAAGGTAGAGAAGGCTCCTATACGATTTTTTCCTCTGAAAATTGCTGAAAAATATGAATAACAAATTTTTACCAGTGGTCAGATTTGGCCAATTTTTAGTAAGGAAGAGTAACTAGTGGGCCCATACTCTGATATTGCGTTTAGGAGGCTCCCATACGATTTTAGTTTTTGCTAAAAATGGCTTTTGAATATGAGGCATGCAATATTTTTTTTCCTAGTAAACGGATTTGGCCCGAAACATAATATGAGCATATTAGTAGTGCAGCTGTGGGCATTCTGGTTCACTCCTGACGTCACGACTTAAGAGTGAACGGTACATTTTTTTAAAGGTGAGATTGTGAGAATGACTCTCAAGATCATGATCATGGTTTGAGGTGATTTTGGTCAATTTTGATGTGAGGGTATAGGTTTTAAGTTTCTTTATATGCTCTGAGATTCAACCTGGGGTTTCTAAGTTAAAGAGTTAGTTTTTGTTGTTGTATAAATATAAAAAGTTAACATTTTTTGTTCAAAAATGTGAACTAATAGAGAATATTGTGGTTTACGTCAGTTTTCGAATGTTAAAGTATAGTAAAAGAAGCATCCCAGTTAACTATATGGGGGCTCTCGGACCGATTTTTACTCAATGATTTCGAGTTTTTAAAAATGGAAGACTTTTTCAGATGGTTATCCCTTTCGAATTTTAGGGCATTTTTAACCATTTTAATGAATTTTGAAGTATTTTCATGCATTTGAATAAAGTTTAAACGGTTTAAAAAAAACCTAATGAAGGCCAATAATTATAAAGTATACCCTATAAATCTACTCATATAGAAAATATATATAATAATATGGACTGTCTTAATGCGTTTACATTGAGAAAAGGAAAACTTAATTATTATAATGTAATATTATAGAAAAGGTCTTTTAAATGCCAACTATATTTCCACCGACATATATGAAGCCTCTTAAGAATTTAATGTTTTGAATAGAGTTATTGTATAATGTTTGTTTATGTCGAAGGTTAAGACATAAAACTTTAATAAAATGATGCTCCTTATACAATAAAATTCTTCTATTTGGGCTTACACATTAAAATATGATACGTTCAAAGGTATTTTTATATATTGCGGACAATAAAATAGTTTATAATAAAACTTTATGTGCGATTCACAAAAAGGTTGTCTTTTTATTACATAATAATAATAGTTTCGTACTTTTTGAAACTTAATAATTCTAATAAAGTTTTCTATTTTTGTATAAATTATATTAAAGGGTTGACCGCATACAAACTTGTATATATACCACGCACAAACCCATCTATATGATTTATATGCGGAAAGTCATCTTAAGGATATATCGAAGGGTTAGCAACTTTGGAAAACTGTGTCTCAGGGATTTCAAAATTTTATTGATTTTCAAAATAATTTCCATTTTTTTAATAATTTTAAATATGATTTTAATTTTTTTTAAATGATTACCAATTGATTTAAATTTTTTTTTTTCAAATGATTTCAAATTGAATTTTCAAATGATTTCCATAAGGCTATTTTCATTAATGGTTACCCCGTCGAGATAAATTTTGTAATTAAAGTTTTGCAAATTAAATAGTTTTAACATTGTTTGAAATTTTATGTTAATGTGTCATTGTTATAGGTTTATTAAGATATGTTTCAGATGTTTGTAGTGTCTTATAAGTTGCCAAAAATATTTTTTAAATTATAAAAAATAAAAAAAAAAATAGTTTTTGTTTCTAAACCACTGAACGAATTTTCAGAAAATTTTGTGGAGATGAAATTTCGGTATTTATTATATCAAATGAAAGGGGCTGCTTCATACATTTTTTTTAGATTTTAAAATAAAAACAATCGTTTTTTGACACAATTTTGATTTTGAATCTTAATTTATTTATAACAAGGAAAATTATAAAAAAAAGAGATGGGAAATTAAGATTATATGTCCGATAAAACGAAATGAACGTATATTTATAAAAAGCCCGTAATTAATATAGTAAAAACATTTGGAGAATCTACAGCCCTCCCAGTTTTTTGCCCCTCACACCTACACGGAGTGTTGGATTTGTCCCAATTTTTAAATTATAGGTATTTATAATAACTTATTTGATACCATACACCCCTTACCTCTCCCGTAAACCCCTCCTAAATAATATCAATTTTTCTGAAATTTTGAATAAACTTTGACTCCCTTTCCCGTCCAAGCAGGGGAATAGTGCCAAGAGTTATAGTGGTTGTCGATGTCTGGGATAGCCCGCGCTTCGGGGGGAGGGTTCCGTTAGGGCCTGGGCCATAAGCGCTAAAGTGTAGTTTGTCCAACACATTTTATTAATTAGAACCCCTTCTTCCGCCTAGCTGCCATAACGTTACGTATATACCCTCGTTTTTTTCTAAACTTTGGAAAACAAAATTTTAAATTAGATTGAAAAATAAAAAAACAATCAACAATTTTCTATTTTTCTATAACAATATCGTACTTCATATACATATGATCACCGATTGGGCTGGAGAAAATTGGAAATATATAAATTTATATGAAAAATATTGTGTTGTTACACATAACATTGGATACGCCGACATGTTATCCAGATACAAAAAAAAATTAAAAATGTCTGCACATATAAGTGTAGATAAAAAAAATTAATTTTCAAACTTTTGTGTTCACATATTTTAATCAAATTAATTCAGCTAGAGGCTACCAATGCAATATATAAAATATTGAACAATAGAACATTTATGCAAACAAAATTAATTAAAATACAGCAGCAGGTAGGTATATATCGACCATCCCAAGAATATTATAACTCGAGTTATCATGGTTTTAAGGGAATGCGATATTCGGAATCCTGGGAATGGACTTTATATTCCAGCCAAGACCCGAATTCGTATCTAACAAATTAGTGATTTTAAAGACCATTTTATGTTTTTACATAAATGAGATTTTTATTAATATTCCATGTTAAAATATTATACCTAAGTAAAGTTATCATATTTTAATCCGGAAAACAATAAATTCTTATTAGAATTTCAATGAGAATGCGATAGTGATTATTTTCTTCGACGGAACTTTAATATACTTGATGTATTATAACACACGGTTATTATATTGTTCCATGGAGAAAACACAAAATTCCTACTAAAAAGTATAATAACTTGAGTTATAATAGCACAAATTTGGAATTTTCCCGGTAAGAACAATAAATCGGTAAAAATCTTGAAAAATATTTTATTAAAAAAAAGGAATCCACCCAAATTGTGCTAATTAAAATTTTTTAATTACACAAAAAAAAATCGCAGAAAAAAAATTATATTAAAGGAGCAATTTCAAAATAATCGAAAAAAAGTTTAAAAACGCTCTCCTGAAAAATTATGTTTTTTGAGTTATCATATTCTTAATTGGAGTGGTCGATATGATCATTATCATGGTGTCCTTTACTCCAAAGCGAAGGAGCATAATATTGTTACCCTTTTTTCTATCTGATACCATGGTTTTCATTGACGACTATATCAATGGTGGAGTGTTGTCAGCAACTTACTCGCACTAGCCATATTTTTTGGTGATCAATGGGGCAATTTACACTACATGAGGAACCCTATCTGTTGGTAATTGCCAAGTGGTATGTACTATGTGGGTATAGTCAACACTGAAATTTTTTCCAGATTTTTGTAAATCGTTTTAGGGTAATTTGGGGTCGCTGAATTCGAAAATGGCAACCATTTTTTTTCTAGCAGCTCTAGTTTTTGAGATATGGTCAATCCGACATTTTGAAAATATAAAAAACTTTAAAAAATCATATTAATTAAAAAAATTATATTAATGAAATAAAAATATTTTTTAAAACATCTTTAAAAATCCTAAATAAAGTAAAACTTCAAAAGCAGCAGATATAATGTAAGTACGCGGACTAAATTTTTAACATCTCTGGAAAAAAACACGTTATTTTTACAAAAAATCGATGTTTTTTTTTAATTTCGAAATGGCGTAGAGTCGCTTATATTTACACGATTGATAATAAAATTGATTAAAATTGAAGTCGTATATGTCTACTATAACATGGTAAAATTTTAAAATGGTCGAACAAAAAATTAAGTAGTTATAAGAGAATTAAGAGTTACGACATATTTTGCAAAAATCATTACCCAAGACTTGTTTACGATATAACTAGGAAACTATTTATTCTACTAAAATAATTATTTTTAAAAAAGAATAGATAATTTTATGCTTTACAAAAATAAAGTTTAACATTTTCTTGTAGGATCAAACGTTTTTTAGATATTCTATTTTTATCGTTTTTCAAGATGGCGGCTTTCGCATTTACAGCGTGATATTTCGGTTTTTTACTGAAGAGATTCCCCTGAACACATTTTAAAAATAAAATTGCGTCGGTTCGTTCATTTATTACGAACTTTATTTTTACCTATATTTTTTGGACTACTTATAATTACATCGTAGTTTTAGGGTTAATTTTACTAATTTAACTCTTAATTTAATTATTTTAAATCAATCATTTTTAAATTTTATAACATGTGATAGAAGACATATAGGAGTAAAATTTCTATAAATATCATTATAATTGCATAAATATTGTCGTATTTATGCGATTTTAAAATAAAAAAAAATATATTTTTGTAAAACTACCGTTTTTTTCAGAGGTGTTCAAAATTTAGTCCACGTACTTATATGATATTTGCTTCTTTTGAAGTTTTATTATATTTAGGATTTATAAATATGTTTTAAGAAATATTTTTATTTTAATAATATAATTTTTTTAATTATTATGAATTTTTCAACTTGTTTCTATTTTCAAAATGGAGGATCGCCCATATCTCAAAAACTAGAGTGGCTAGAAAAAAATGGTTGCCAATTTCGGATTCAGCGATCTCAAATTACCCTGAAACAGGTCGATTTAACCCCAGAAATTCAAAAAGTGTCATTTTGTTGAGTATAGTGTTATTAATGGTTATACCTACCTACATTGTATTATTTAGCAATTAATATTATTGACTTTTCAAGACAATTTTGTGAAAATTTTACATCATATAACATTATTATGATGGATTTCTAATTCTCGAAAAGATTACTAATTTACGAAATTATATATCCGTGATTTCTCTCAAGCGCAAAATTTACGACCACTCGAAAAAAAATGTGTCTCTAGTGGTCGTTATTCTAGATATTTTTTATTAATATTATAATATTTAACATTTATTTCTTGTTTTTTATTATTTTTTACGAAAAAATCGCTATAACGAAGCGCCAACTATTACATAACCTCAATTTTAATTTAAATCCCTCACCAGTATACTTTTGTTTAAAAATAAGTGTGCCCAGTTTACTGATGAGTCCAAACAAAATTTCAAATTTTTGATTTCCAGTTAGCGCGTAGTTATAGTGATTTTTTTTTTCTTTAGTGGTTTTTAAGGAAAACCCAAGGGGTTAACGACTATGAAAAATTGTGTCACATTGATTTCCAAATTTCAATGATTTCCATTTTTTAAATGATTTCCAAATGGTTTACACGGAGTTACACTTTTTTAAATGACTTCCATATTTTTAAATGATTTCCAAATGATTTACACGGATTTACACTCTTTTTAAATGATTTACACGGAAATAATTTCAAAATGAGTTAGGTACCCATTTTTTTAAAATGATTTACACGGATTTACATACACTTTTTTTAAATGATTTCCAAATGATTTACACGGATTTACACTTTTTTAAATGATTTCCAAATGATTTACACGGATTTACACTTTATTAAATGATTTACACGGATTTACACTTCTTTAAATGATTTTCAAATTATTTGCATTTTTTAAATGATTTCCAAATTATTTACACGTTTTTACACTTTCTTTAAATGATTTCCAAATGATTTACACGGATTTACACTTGTTTAAATGATTTCCAAAAGATTTACACAGATTTACACTTTTTTTAAATGATTTCTAAATGATTTCCATTTTTTTTAAATGAATTTTAAATGATTTAAACGGATTTACACTTGTTTTATTGATTTCCAAATGATTTACACGGATTTACACTTTTTTTAAATGATTTCTAAATGATTTCCATTTTTTTAAATGATTTCCAAATGATTTACACTTTTTTAAATGGTTTCCAAGTGATTTACACGGATTTACACTTTTTTTAAATGATTTATAATGATTTCCATTTTTTATATGAATTCCAAATGATTTGCATTTTTTTAAATGATTTCCACTTTTTTTGATGATTTCCATTTTTTGATATGATTTCCATAAAGTTGTCCCATGATTTCCAATGGTTAACCCCTCGGGAAAACCACTAATAAATATTTGACCCCATAAAAATTTTTCGATTTATTATTTTCTAGATGATTTTCATCATTTTCGAAGTGATTGTGAAACTTTCCGAAATTATTTCCATAATTTTCAAAATTATTTCTATTATTTACGAAATGTGATTTCTTAAGTAAATGATTTACGTAATTTTTAAAATGATTTACATGATTTCCGATATGATTTCTGAGACTTTACAGTTTTTGATTTTCGAAATGACAAAATCATTTTCATTTTGGAAAAGATTTCCATGACTTATAGTTATTTTAACTTGTATTCTATTTTATTAAAATTATGATTAATTCCGATAGATGATAAGTCCTACAGATTTTGTCATACGAGGGATTAACCACTATGAAAAATTGTGTCCCACTGATTTCCAAATTTCAATGATTTCCAAAATGATTTCCATTTTTTGAAATGATTTCCAAATGATTTCTAAATGATTTCCAAATGATTTCCATTTTTTGAAACGATTTCCAAATGATTTCAATTTTTTTGAAGTGATTTCCAAATGATTTCCAAATGATTTCCATTTTTTTGAAATGATTTCCAAATGATTTCTACAAGCTTGTCCCATGATTTCCAATAGTGGTTAACCCGAGATCTTATATCATATTCCATTTTTTTAGCATTTTGTCATTGATATATTATTTTTTAATTTATAGATGTGCACACAACTTTTAAGAATATAATATTAATGGAATGCATTTCCCATATCATGATCTTTAGCAAAATAAGTTCGCACAACTATAAAGATATATTAATTACATTTTTTTTAAATTAACTATATGTGGCGGAAAAAGCAATCAAATCCACACTATATATATTTACGAAAGATCATTAATTTTAATCCTTAATTTTAAAAAGGAACAAAAAATAATTTCTTGAAGATGATCTTTAGTTAGATAATTATTATTTCTTCACAATAACTATACCTATAATATCACGAAGGAAAATAACAATTTATCAAATTTTATCATTAAGATTTAGCCGACTGATCTTTATATTATAACTGATCAGTGATCGTATATAAAACTTGTAAAAAATGAAATGATTAATTGTAATAGTTGATTGTTAACAATTCACAGATATGCAGAGATTCTATAAACAAAGATCATGATTAATATACTTATATAGAATAAATAAAAATTCATCACATAAAACTCAATTCTTATATGGGATAATGATCGCGTATCTGCGATCGTTAAACAACAAAAAGTAATTATCTTTGTTTTTTTAAAGTTTTCCAATTTTTTAAACAAGAAAATTTCAGCATCATTGATAAAAAAGGAAAATATTTCTTGCACTCTTGGTAGAATATATTTCAAATTCGTATACACCACTTTAAATTCATCAAATATATAACACGTGATTGTATGATCAATTTATTGTGCAATTTCATCTTTATATAAAGTATGTTGTGCACATATAACCGTAAAATGTTGAACAATCCATTTATTTATTGAAAATATATTCAGAAATATAAATAAATCGCAAATTCAATTTCAAGACATATGCTTTATGCATATGGAAATTAATGGAAAATTCCCAAATATACATTTTGTGAATTTTTTTCATTTTCTTCAGATAATATATTTCGTTTATTTCGAAGAAGATGCGATGTCAAGACACTTCGATATATATTTTATAATAATAATATATATGTAGGTCGAGTAACGTGTACAATGTAGTGTGTATCAGTGCCGAAGTGCGGGATTTAAGGCTTGGGAAGTTATACTCAAAATTGTCGCTCAGACGAATAGCTGCAGCCATATTCGTTGACCGATTAGCCTCTTTCTAAATTTTAAATTTGTTAACACTCACGCTCGAAAAAAAAATAAATATTATTATAAAATATTTACTTTTTTTCGATCGTGAGTGTCAATAATTAGATCTATCTGGAAAGTGATATCCAACACCACTGACGACGGGTTAGCCTAGACATAATGCAATCCTTGTCGGTATGAGTAAAACACATAAATTTTTTTGAAGGTTTTTTGGCGAATAGCTGGAGCCACATAATATTGCTACAATATTCACTTTTCGTTGATCGATTAGCCTGTTCCAAAATTTTTGAGTTTGGTAATATTATGATTATTTTCTTTGTCTGGTAAAATTCATAATAACAAATTATACCTCGCCACTGACATGAAATGTTTCCTTTTATGGAAAATATAAATTTAAAAAATTGCATATATACATAATATACATAATAAAAAGCATCACCCGCATCTAATATTTTAAGGTAGCACTGATGCATTGCATCTATCTATTTATTATATGGGTGAAATCAGAAAATTTGGTGAGTCACTGGCTAATTCATATATATACGAAACATATTGTCGAATCTGCAATATAGCGAATATGCTACAAATAAGACCGCACTCACTCTATCCTGTAAAGGATTAACTTTCGACAAAAAAATTACACTACGACTATTGAGGGCAGGGGTTTAAAGTTTGAAGGCAAAAGTTTTAAAATGCATTATTGTGATGCCACATCTATACAGAATGGAAGAATAGTCAAATGGAAATTTTTTGTAGTGTAAACATAAGGGGAATCACTTTGAAACTTTTGAAAGAAAAATATTGAAATATAAATATTTATAGGAGTTGTGTGTATTCCAATATAAGTTCTTAACAAGAGCTACAACTTTAGTTCATTGATTTGTATTCCATCGTTTTCCTATCAGCCTCTAGAAGGGGTAAAAAGATTTCTTAGAAGGAACATTTTATTTGCCTGTCTGCGAACAGAAGGGGGAACGACAGACCTAATCCCTTAGAACTAAAATTGTAGCTCTTGTCAAGACCTTTCATTTGAATATACATAACCCATATAAAAATGAATTTTTGATATTTTTCATGCAAACGATAAGCCCTCCCATTTTGAAATAGCAGGGTAATCCCCATAACATAAATAACATACACTACAAAAAAATTTAATTTACCCACTTTTACATTCTGTATAGATGTGACATCATAATATTGCATTTTAAAACTTTTGCATACAAACTTTAAGGGTAGGAGGGTGGCCTTTCTTACGGAAATCGTCAATTTATAATTTAAGCTATATTTCATTTTCAAAATATGTTTGCATATTTTAAGGCTGCAAATGTATAAACTCCGCAACCTGTAACCAGTGAATTTGAATATTTAAAAAAATAATCGATATATTTTGATATATCGATGATTTTTCAAAGCTGCAAAATATTATGTTTGCCTAATTATTACGAAATATCGAAATTATTACCGCACGCGATTATTTATAAGAACAAAATAAACTTATTTTATCCACTGCCTTGGTCAACCGATGCGTAGGCCATCGTGAGGGAATATTGACTGACGTTTTAATGTAATGATTAAGCTCCCTACGCATCGGCTATACCAAAGGCAGAGAATGAGAACACCCGCAATCAAGAGAGGAATTTCTTTGAGGTGCGGCAACTATATATCATTTTATATGGAGATGGTTAAGGTAAAATCTTACAGAATTCTCGTTTGATTTTCGGGATATGCACATTGATCCTCTCTTGTTTTATTTTAGGATATACACACAGACCTTTTTTTTAGATGCACACAGATCCTCTTTTTTATATTTTAGGATATGCACACAGATCCTGTTTTAAAATTTGGGGATATAGGTACACACAGATCCTCTTTTTGTTTTATTTTCGAAATATGCACACAACACATATCCTCTTTTTTATTTTGGGATGCACACAGATCCTCCTTTTTATATTTTGGGATATGTACACAGATCCTCTTTTGTTTTATTTTTAGGACATGTATACACAGATCTTTTTTTTTTTATGCACACAGATCCTCTTTTTCATATTTTAGGATATGCATACAGATCTTCCTTTATTTTATATTCAGGATATGCACACAGATCCTTTTTTCTTTTGGAATATGCACACAGATTCTCATTTCATTTTTGGATATGCACACAGTTCTTTTTTTTCATATTTGAGATATGCACATAGATCCTCTCGTTATAATTTGGGATATGCCCACTGCGATCCCTAATTTTCAGTATATGCATACTGATCCCAATTTTTTGCATTTAATATGCATGCGCACAGTGCACACAAATCCTTCTACATTCCAGAAAGAGTCTAATATGTATACTTTGAGCAATCCATCCAAAGCAGCACCTTCATTTGCTTTCAAAACACTATTCCTTCCCAAATTCCAATTCAGGACAACTAACATTACCATTCTAAAACTTGTGTAAAAAAAAAATATAAAAATGAAAAAATCGAAAATCAATACAAAAATAGAACTATCTCACTCAAACAAATCTAGGAGTCACAAATTCCGAAGACAATGGTCAATGGACAACCGCTCGAGCCATTGTGTCCCTAATCGGTCTCAACATGACAAACCTCGAAAATGAGTTCACTATTCGTAGGACGTACATACCTCTCCTCTTTCATTCCGTGAACACGCTAGGGTCCGCAATATTTTACAATATTTTTGTTAAATTATATGCTTTTTCACAATCACCATACTCTGGTCACGGATTTTACATTTTCACAGTATTTTTTTATGACTTACATATAACTGTTTCAAAAATATATAAATGCATTAATGCAATGATTAAGCTCCCTACGCATCGGCTACCAAAGGCAGAGAATGAGAACACCCGCAATCAAGTGAGAGATTTAGTTGAGGTGCAGCAAATATATATTATTTTATATAAAGATTGTTAACAAAATCTTGTATATCAAAATTTAAATATATTAGAAAAAATCGATATATCGATATTAAAAAAAATATCAATATATCGAACAGCCCTAAATCTTTTCACGAAAAAATTATACATACTTCCTCATTCATCCGATTTTCAACCAAAACTTGGTGACATGACGTAACACCAAAAGACATAACGCGCAACCGGTATAACAAGTTTTTTTTTTCTAATTAAAAAAAAAATCATAGCAGCCAAAATATAAAACCATCGCTCTGTTTAACATTTTTAGAAGAGAAATTTTATATTTTTTTAGCGGTTTATGCTTGGTAAAGCATTCGGGATTATGTCTTTGGGTGTTATGTCTGGTCACCCAAAAATTTATCAAATTTTGTGATTCCACTCATATAAAGCTTAGCTATAATATATTTCTTGTATAGGTGACATGTAGTATACGAAAAATGTTTTTTCCTAAAATATAAATGCAAAAAATTGCAAGCGTGTTATAAACTATTTTAAAAATGAAAAATATTTTCGAAATTTTCCGTTTAAAAGATATCATCTTAAACTGTTCCTTATATTATGTGCCGTGCAGCATAGTAAATAAATGCGCGAGTAAAATGTATTTTTCGAATTTTATTTTTGCTAAAAGAAAATATTAGCTGCAGCTTTAAAAACGAGATACATTATTCTGGTGTATTACACACATTAATGACAAAAAAATGGCACAACAACAACAACAAATGCTTAACATCAAAGGTAAAAAACATCTACAATGCCAAATATAGCTTGCTATATAAGGTACATTACATGTTATATAACTTCTCGTACCTTCAGAGAACGTTAAAAATGTACTTAAAAATATATTTTCAGCTTTATCTTTGGATTTTTTTGCTTGCAGTTTATTTATTTTTTCCTAATAATATACAGTAGAACACAGCACAGTGTTTGTCGACAAGATGAGGTCGTTTTCGGTTAACTCTTGTGTTTTGTATACAATTTTATTTTTTGTAAATACGGAAAGATTTAAGAAGCATGATAATATTTATGTGACCACGTAAACTATGTACCTACACTATATGTACTTATTGACAATGGCGAAATATTATCGTAAATAAATATATATAAGAAGTACATTATTTATGTCGAAAGAAAATATAAAGTTAAGGAAGATTTGCTGAAAAACTTTGACTTTAAAACGACCTTTTAGAAGAATATATGCACGATTATTTAGATTTTAGAAGCTAACTAAATCAGTGGCGTACATAGTAGGAAAGGAGTTGCTTCTAATTAATAAAATTTAATTTTTTTAGCATTTGTTTTACAACCTTGCAGCTGTGATACTATGACAGGATCATTAAAACACAATAAATGAAAGTTCAAATATTAATTATCAATAAATGTAAAAAATGCTTACCTTCTACACCCGAATTAACCTAACGTCATCATATGACGACATCTGTAATATACAAACCAAAGAATCGTTACTCTGCCAAATATTTTCTTTTTTTTTATAACAAAATGTAGAGACTTAAATAGTTATAATAAAGTATATAGGTATCCTAGTACCTATATTGAATAAAATGTATAAAAAATACAATTTTATCTAACTGTCCTCATACGATGTCAGCTTCTAAGGAAGAAATGGCAACAGGAAAACTGCTTATTTCTATTTTTTATGTAAACATGTAACAAATATAATTGAATCACCTTGCGTCATCATATGGGGACATCTGTAATACATAAATCGAAGACCCCTTACTCTGTCAAACCTTTGGTTATCTTAAAAAAATAAATAAATTAAGTTACTGTCTTTTGCAAGCCTCAATCGATTTGCTATCGAGCTAGGTCAATTAAAAAATATTTGAGAAAAAATTAGAAAAATCGTAGACCTATAAGGAAATTTTTTTCAAAAATTTAAATTGACCGAATTAGATGAAAAAATCAACAAATAAAATTGCCTTCTATAGCAATATCA
>JANSTW010042093.1:0-14283 GCA_027564275.1 Diadocidia ferruginosa
AAAAAAATTCGAACTAAACTATCAAAACCCAAATAGGGTTTTGCTAGTTTGGGTGGGTACTACCAGAAACTAAAGTCTTAATTTTGTTTACATTCAAAGACTTGGAAAATGTTGCACAGTGTTATATGAAGAACAAACTTAAATTTACTATTGGTTTCCAAAGCCTCTTTTATGCGTGATGATTTAAAGCACTGCTAAACAGACCAAATATGGCTTTTCTAAAATTAACTTAGAAAATTAGGAAAATCCAAAAGTTTGGTTTAACCGAACTTTTAGCTTTTTTCTCATAACCCAAGAGAATAATTTTGCATGCATGAATTCACAATTTATCATCTTTAGTGCAAAAAAAATTGGCATAATTTTTGAAAGACTCAGGAGAATTGCTACACTCTAAAAAATTTCACTCAATTGAGTGAGTTTGAGTGAAAAAATTGTAATCAATCCTTGAGAAAAATCTAATTCTCCTTTTTTTGACGACAAAATCCAATCAAAAATTCGCTCAAATCGTTTGAGTGAAAATATTTCAGTCACATATATTCTTCTTTTTCCTTTTAAACTGACTAGATCCTAGATCTTAAATTAATTGAAAATAACTCATATAATAAGTAAAAAATTCCTAGTAATTGACTCAAATTATAAGAAAGTTGATTGATTGTTTGAGCTAATTTATTGATTAAAAATTAGTTAATATTAAGCGATTTCATTTTATTTTGAGTGATTGTCACACAATTAATAAGTTGTATTTCACCTTTTTTGAGTGACTTTCACTTGATTTTAAAATGATTTTCACCCAATTAATAGGTTGTATTACGCTGTATTTTGAGTGATTTTCGCTCAATTATTTTGTTGTATTTCATTTTATATTGATTGGTTTTCACTCAAATAATAAATTATTTATTTGTAGCTCAATATATAAAGAATAACACTCAAAATAAGGTTAAAATAAATAAATTAAAATCACTCAAAATAAAGGGAAATATAAACTGACTTTGTTTCATCATCATCATCGTGTTCTTTACTCCAAAGCGAGAGAGTATAGGGACCATTTTTACCCTTTTTTTCTATCTGATACCATGGTTTTCATAGACGAATATTATATCTTTGACTATATCAATGGTGGAGTGTTGTCAGCAACTTGTACTAGCCATATTTTGTTAGTGATCAGTTGGGCGGGTTATTACACTATCAGTTTAAGTGACTTCCGAACCACTGCGAATAAGGTTCTCGTTTTGTGATCGTGAATTGACGTTTTCGGGTCACTACCATTTCGGAGAATTCTCGTTTTCGAAAGTGATCGATTCGGTAAATTGCCGTTACGGGGAATTGTCGGAGTCACAACTCACAAGTATTTTGAAATCGAGCTTTAGCAGCATATACATTAGACAATGCTTCATTCTCATATTGATATTATAAATAAAAAAAGGATAAAATTATTATTATTATTATTAGAGAAAAATACAAATTTTCTCTTTATGCAAGATTACATTACCCAACAATAATAAACCTTTTAACAAAACATCTTGCCGCCCAAAGACCCACTTTTTTTAATAAAATAACAAATTTCAATGACATGACCGCGTTCACGCTATATACATACGACAAAAGCCACGGCTTTTAAGTTGCGGTCATCTTTATGCCATTTTTATAGTACAATGCTGAAGGAAAAGTTAAAGTTTATGACCTTTTCGTTCTTCTCGGGTTTTTGTTTTGTTAGCCTAATATTATATGCGGGTTGCTTTTATCTCGTCGCCGCCACCACATAACAAAAACCTTTTAAATTTTCTCTCCAAGGAATATTATATAGCGAATACGAAAATTACCATTTTATAACAATTTCAAGGATCATTTATTTCAAAATGAGGAAGTTATTTTTATAAAATTTATATTAATATTTATTATGTTGTTTATACATGCACATAGGATTTGATTAGACTAGACAAAAATTGTCGAAGAAAAAAAACCTAAATATGTCCCCTTTCTCCGCACATCATCGGAATGAACTTTCTTCCATGCGGTTTTCATGTAAAATAAAAATTTTTAATTTCTTTAATTTTTGTTGTTTTTCTGCCTGCGTTGGAAACTTTTTTCTTTTTAACAAATTAATAATAAGTAACCTATAATGCGGTTATATTGTTTTTAATAAAGATTATTTATGCGAATTTTCTTTTTTAATTAATTTTTTTTTTGCAAATTAATTTCTAAGAACCAGAATAATTAAACGAGATTAGTGTTATGTAATATTGCAAAAAAAGGTCGGAAATATTTTCCATTGAATTGATGTGCGTGCGAAAAATCGTTTAGAAAACCAACAAAATTCCCTGCGTACTTTTGTGTATACTTTGGGTAAATATTTAAATTTCTGCATTTACTATTTGCATAGAAAAAATCTGTGTAGTATATGGATTTTCTATAAAAATACTAAGTAGTTAATTGAGATCAAATTGACTGGTCAAATTTTGATGCGTTTTTGCTATTTACCAAAAAATATGACTAGTCAATATGACAGATAGAAAAAAAGGGTAAAATCACAAGTATTTTTTTTATACCTATGCTCCCTCGATCTGGAGTAAAGGACACGATGATGATGATTCATTTACAAAATCCGGTGAATCTGCCTCTGCACTATAGCAAATATGCTACAAATAAAAGGTTATACGCCGCCAAAAAAAATATACTACGACTTTTGGGGGAACCCCCTTTTTCTGCAGGTGAGGGGTTTAAAGTTAGTATGCAAAAGTTTAAAAATTCACTATTTTGATTTCACACCTATATAGAATGGAAGAGTAGGCAAATTAAATTGCTTTAAAGTGTGAACTGAAGAGGGGTCATTCCCCTTCAAATTTTGGAGAGGCTTGACTTTTGTATGAAAAATATTGATATATTTATAGGGGTTGTTTGTACTTAAAAAGGTCTTGACAAGAGCTACAACTTTAGTTCTAAGAGTTTTAATCCTACGTTCTCCCATCAGCCTCCTGGAGGGGTTAAAAGATTTCTTAGAAGCAGCAAAATGGTATTTGCCTGTCTGATAGAGAGAAGATAGACTAAAACCCTTAAAACTAAAATTCTAGCTCTTGTCAAGACATATCATTTGAATACACACAACCCATATAAAAATGTATTTTTTGATATTTTTAATACAGTCGATAAACCCCTCCTATTTTGAAACAAGGGAGGGAGGTGGTACACCATAGGTTCACAATACAAAAAAAAATTATTTGCCTACTCCTACATTCTGTATAGGTGTGACATCATAATATTGCATTTTAAAACTTTCGCATACAAACTTTAACCTCTCCCCTTGCCTCTAAGGAAGGGGGTTTTCCCCTAAAAGTCATAGTATAATTTTTTGATGGGAGGATGAGCCTTTACAAGATAGAAAATAAGAGATCTTATTTGGAGCATATTCTCTATGCGAAATCCATAATATATTTATATGGAATTTGTATGAAAATAGTGCAAGACTCAATTTACGTTAAAATTGACAAATTGGCGGGACCATTGTTTTACGTTTTATGATCCCCTGATCCAGAGAAAGTAAAATATAAAAAATGTCCATCTGTCCGCCCGTCCTAGACACTAAAATAAGTTAAACCAATGATCAGCTTTGGCCAAAATTTAATAAGCTTAAACTTTTAGTGGTCCCATTATTGGGGATTGAAATTAGGATCTGTAAGTTAAAGAGGAGATAGGGCTCCCATATCGGCACTTTTAGATTTATTTAGTAAAAATGGTCGATAAATATGAACATATAAAGAAATTTTTTATCAGTAGACAGATTTGGAAAAATTTTGGAAGGGGTTAGTTTTTGGCGATCTTATACTTTGGGACTGCATTTCGAGTCTCTAGGTAAATGGTGAAAGAGGGTTTTTATATGATTTTTTTTTTGTAAAGATCGAAGAAAAATATGAGCGAATAGGGAGAGTTTTTTACCAGCCAACAGATTTGGCCAAATTTTAGTAGGAGTCAGTTTTACGTAGTCTCATATTCTAGAATTTCATTTGGAGTCCCTAGGTTCCCAAACAATTCTTTTTTCTAAAAACGACTGAAAAATTTGAGCAAATAAACAAGTTGTTTACCAGTGGACAGATTTTGCTAAATTTTGTAGTGGTCCTTGCTCTGGTATTTTATTTGGGGCTAAAAAAGGTTAGACTCCATGTATATATTATATTTTATATATGTTTCGAAATATAATATTATGACCATTGAGACCATTGAGAAAGTTTTAATTCAATTTTCTTGTGGCTGGGTTTTAAGTGCCTAAACACTTAGGGATTTCATTACGGATCATGTCGTAGCATCAAATTTCCTTGTACCGAAAGTTCCTAGCACCGAAAATGCCTAGCATCAAATTGCCTAGCACCGAAAATGCCTAGCTTCAAAAGTGCTTAGTGTTCAAAGTGCCAAGAATCGAAAGTGCCTAGCACTTAAAGTGCCTAGCACCGAAAGTGCCTTAAATTCCACACTTACTTAAAACGTTACCGCACCAAAATTAATCAAAATACGTAAAACTCCCTTTTGTTGGTCGTTTAAAAAATTTCGTATATATACTGGCTTTTTTCCCTTTGATCTAGAGAACCCAAATGCAATCCTATCGAGTGAGACCAATATAACTCACCCCTACCAAAATTTTACAATAAATAAATAGAAATTGTTATAAAAAATCAGACCGAAACTCCGAAAGTCCCTAGCATAACTAGGATGCTATTTTTACTAGTAGTGTAATGCGAGTGGAAAACTCGAATTTTCATAAAATGGTACTAATACCAAGCGTGATTAGCTGGTACCTAAAATATCGACTCAGATGTCCACTCGCAGTAAACAAATTTCTACTAATACGTCTAGGCTCGCTTATTTTAATATTTGAAAACTGACACAAACCAAAACATTATCGATTAGTTCACATTTTCAAACATAACGTGTGAACTAATAAATATCTACAACAACACAAAATAACATGGGAGGCCCCGCGTCTTTAACCTAGTGACCCTGAATGGAAGGGTACAGGTCCTACAGTGCCTAGCGTTGAAAATGACTTTCATTTATTTTTAAAAAGGGTTAATTATAGTTATAAAGAATACATGAAAAAAACTATGAAATTTTCGACGCTAGGCACTTTTGGTGCTAGGCACTTTCGACACTAGGCACTTTCGATGCTTGGCACTTTTGAAGCTAGGCACTTTCGGATTTATGTTTTAGAAATGTATAATATATAATAATATAATATAATATGTATTTGGAACTAACTAAGCGTGGGACAGACTGATGGTGAGACGAACTGTGTAGTGAGTATAAGACTGAGTGAGTGTGAAACTGACTTCTTTTAGGACTCACTGCGAGTGAGACTGGCTGAGTGTGGGACTGACTTATGATGGAACTGACTGAGTGTAAAACTGACTCATTGTGGAATTGCCTGAGTGTGGGACTAACTAAGTATAGGATTGTGCGGATCACTGAAAGTAAGACTGACTGAGTGTGGGATTGATTGAGTGTGAGACTGACTGAGTGTGAGATTGATTGAGTGTGGGACTGACTGAGTTTGGGACTGACATATAGTGGGACTGAATGAGTGTGTAACTGAATGAGTGTAGAACTGACTGCGTGTGGGACTTACTGGATGCTGGACTGATTTAGTGTGGGTCGGGATACTGACTGAGTGAGTTTGGCACTGACTTATTGTGGGATTTCTTGAGAGTAAGACTCACTGACTGATAGTGGGTCTGCCTGAATGTAAGACTGACTGATAGTGGGACTGACTGAGTACAAGACTGACTGAGTGTAAGACTGACTGAGTTTGGGACTAACTGATTATGGGACTGACTGAGTGTACGACTGACTGAGTGTGGGTTTGACTGATATTCTCTTCACGCTTCTAGGTTAAAGGCGTGGCTCCCATTTTTTTTTAAATGAACGAATAATACTAATAGAAAAAAATTTGGTTTATGCCATTATGTTATTTTTCTCAGATATTAGGACGTCATGTCAAATCAAAATGTTAAACGGTAGTAAAATAACTATCTCAGTTTTGCTCAGTGCTCTACTCAAACCGATTTTCGTTTAAATTGATCTTTTCTATAATATACAAGTAGAAAGTGTATCTATAGACACATTTTCGCAGATGAAATTTATAATGTCACAGATAAACACTTCAAAAGTATACACAAATATATACGAAAAGCCCATAAAAATGTCCAGTCTGGGCAAAATAATGAGCTTTTTAGAAAAATAAATCAAAAACGAATATTTGTTTTTTTATCGTTCTTAGAAAATGTCATTTTATTATACAAATATAGAATGAAAATAATCATCATTTTCCCTTCTATATTATATTATATAATATATGGAAGCTGATAACATTCATTTATGCGAAAGCACAGCTATATAAGGCTGTTCGCTATAAAAGTGAGTTGGTTATAAAAGGTATCAGCCAGAAGCAGCAAATAAACATTATTGACATAGCTCTTTGTATATTATGTATAAGAGACTTTGAATGTTTATACATTTTTCATTCAAACCTCTTTCTATATAGTTATATGTGCGATATATCAAACATTCCATTTGGGATTTTTCATCTTTAATTTTATTCGTAGTCAATTTGGTATGTCAAAGTATAACAAGATTTCTGTTTTTTTTCCTAAATTTTTTTCTCCATTTTCGTCTTATATATTCATTTCCATATTATACAAATGTAAAATGGTAAAATGTCGAAAAAAAAATCAGTTCAAGGTTAAAAAATATTCCAACACATTACTAGCTGCCTCACATTTTCTTCACTTTAACAGGATAAATTGCGTACATATGTGCTACTGTGCTAGCTGAGCTATAAATTCGTCTCCTTATTTTATATGTATGCAATATCACACGCCGCACTACATGACATAGCTTCTGCCATCATTCCTTTCAAAAAATTATGCGAGGGTTACAAAAAAAGAAAAAAAATCTCAATCTTGAAAGAAACTGAAAAGCAAAAAAAAAATAAAAAAAAAAGAAATATAGAAAAGGGAATAAGAAATCACGTTATATAAGTCTTTTAAAATTGATGGAAACCTATCATTCAAAATAACTACTTTTCTTAACGCGTATGTCGTATACACCTAGTTATATATCCGATACGGGAAAGGGTCTATTACTCTATATTAGGTATATGTAATTTTGGGTTTTTTTCCTCATCAAATTTGGTAATAAAGCTATATGCGTATTGCGTATATAAAGCTTTGAAAAGAAAAAAAAAACCTCTAAAAATGTCCTTTTATTTATATTGCTTTTTTATGTGATTTTTGTGTAACTAAGTTTAATTTTAATTATATATACATAAAGAGGCATAAACAACAGTGGGTTCTTTATACAGTGTAAAAAACAACCTATTGATCCCTAAAAAATTTACGTCCTGTCCGCGAGTTGCTTACAACACTCCACGATTGATAATATTATCGTCAATGAAAACCAGTGTATCAGATGTTCCTTTGCTCCCTCACTTTGAAGCAAAGGACACGTCGATGATAAGGATGATAAAATAGAAAGATCCCATGAAGTTAGTAGTCTAATAACGGACTATGGCACTTTCGCTTTTATGCATCAGGTCTCACCCGGTAAGTACAATACTCAGTCAGTCCCACACTCAGTTATTCCTACAATCAGTCAGTCCCACACTCAGTCAGTCTCACATTGAGTCAGTCTCACATTCAGTAATTTCCTCACTCAGTCAGTCCCACATTCAGTCAGTTTCACAGTCAGTTAGTTTCACAGTCAGTCAGTTTCACAGTCAGTCAGTCCCACAGTAGTTAGACCCACACCCACTTATTCCCATTAGTTCCAAGAGTACTGTGATACAATAGCAATCTTAGCATACTCGCATATAGATATAGAGTTCATATAAAGCATTTTGACTGAGTCTAGAGAACGAGGCTGAACTAGGGTTTGTACGTCCGAGAACCCGAAATCCTGGAGTTAAAATAACTAATCCAGTTTTTTTGTTTTTAATTATTTGTTTGAAAAAATTTTGCAGATTTTAAATTATATGAAGTTACGATATAATTATCTTGGCTAATATACTGTATAGTGTTTATCAGTCCAATACCCTGCGTAACATATTATTTTGTTAGATTATAATTAATTTTGACCAAATTTTAGTAAGATCACTGGGATATGCAATAAGACTTCCTAGGAAAAAATGGGAAAGTTGGATTAAAATTTTTGTAACTGTTTTTATTGGTATGGCCTTGCATTCAGACCTTAGGTAAGTTGGTGTCGTAGAAGCTTAATAAAATTTTTACTGGTGGCTTTCGACCTATTTTTTTTACTTTTATATATATATACGGGTCAAAAAATTTTCACAACAACTGGACTATCACAAAAAAATCATCCCTACAAAATTTGAAAATCGTATCTCATCTAGAACTTTTTATTTTTGTGTGGACTTTAAAATGAGGACGGACGGACGGAAGGACAGTCGGACAGACAAATTTTTTTTTTTGCATTTTGCGGTTTAGAATTCAAAGAGAAGTAAGCAAAATATATATTTTTTAAAATTGTATAACGATTACAAGACGAACTAGCGTATCTTTCAATATTTGTGAGAAGACTTTCGGAAAAACATGGAGACTTCGGCCTAAAATGATCCTGTGGATCTATACGGCCATTGTAAGACCTATTCTATTATATGGGTCACTAGTGTGGTGGCCAGCTTTGGAAAAAGACTATAACCGTATCAAGTTAGGTAGGGTTCAGCGCAGTGCAATGCTTGGTGTTACTGGAGCTTTGAGATCTACGCCCTCGGAGGCATTGAATGTATTTGCATACCTTCTTCCACCTGATATACATATTAAAAGTGGGGCTAGCTGTAGTGTTATCAGAACAAGAGAATCTGGGTATTGGGCAAACACCTTCTACGGCTACAGCAAAATACTTTCATTAATTGGAACGGTGTCGACCCCAACTACAGACTATCTAGTTCCTAGATTATATCCGGACAACAAATTTAATACAAAGTTCCCATCCAGAGAACAGTGGGAAATGTGCCACACACTGGAGGGCTGACACAGTGGTCTATACCGATGTGGTGTTGGTTCCGGAATCTACTGTGAAAATCTTAATATATCTAAATCAGTTAGACTTCTAAATCTGGCGAGTGTTTTTCAAGCTTGCTATTTTGTTGGCCTATGTAGGCGGTTCGGAACTAATAATACGTGGATAGCTAAGCTGCTATCTCAGCTCTAAAGTCGTCTACTATCTCCTCTAAACTTGTTAAGCAATGCTATGACGAACTTTCAATCATTGGGAGTCAGTATGACATCGCACTCTTATTTGGGTTGCAGGACATAGCAACATTGCTGGTAACGAGCGAGCTGACGCTCTGGCTAGAGTTGGCTCTACTCTGGATGCGAACCAAGCTAAGAAAGTGCATCCATTTCTAAATCTTATTAAGAAAAATATTCAAACGCACTTCATGCGTATTGCTGACTTGAGATGGAAAAACTCCATGCCATGTCGTAGGGTCAGGAAGCCTTGCCCATTCTACAACAAAAAAAGAACGGATGCCCTTGTGGAGTTGTCTCGTGTGGACATCTCCAGACTGGTAGCGGTAATTTCTGGCCATTGGGAGTTCACGCATCTATAGATTAGGCATCCCTCACAATGTGATCTGTCGCAGTTGCTGTGAAGAACCGGAGATAATCGAGCATTTTCTCTGTGATTGCTCAGCTTTGGGTAGATCAAAATATTTATTTCTGGGAAAGTATATGCATTTACTGACCTTGATCAACTCGCCGGCAATGATATTAAGGAGCTACTGCGGTTCCTTAATTCCACAAAGTGGACTTTGAGCGGCTCAATAAATTAAACAAAGGTTATCTAATGTGTGGTATCAAAACGGAAGTCTATATGCTAATTGAATCCAAGCTCTAGGTTTGATCATGGGCCATGGCTTACCACACTAACCAACCAACCAACCATAAAATTGAAGTAAATTTGTATGCATAATTGTATTGTAACAGTGCAACAATCGTTGATAAATATAGACAAGTTTATTTTGATGTTAGTGTTAAATTATTATCAATTACATGCGTTGATCACTATATTCGTATAATTCAAGAACAATTTTCGTCAGCTAATTTTGTATTATAAATAAAAAATATAAATCAGTAAAAATTTCAATATTTTGAAATAAAAATGCAGGTTTTTTTATATTTAAGTAAATTTATTATCAAAACTTTCTTATCTATATGTACATATAAGATAATCAAATACAATTAATTGTACATCAGGCTATACAATATAAATATTTTGTATATTTCTATATAATAAATTGTAACAGTGACTCTATATTATAATCCCTATTATCTCGCAACTCGTTGCGCGTTATCAAATAATTTAATTTTATATTTATATTATTTGATATGACTAATCCACCTTATCGATATAGACGTATACAACATAAAAATAAGTAAATAATAAAATTCTTCGTTTATTTACTGCTCTATTTAATTAAACGTAAAATATATAATCGCTTTATAATTATAATAATATATTTCTTATTATTATTCGAATTTCATTTACTAGCTCTTATTACATAACATAACTTCAATATTATTTTTACTAATTTATATATATACGCCTACTATTGGCTACTTATATGTAAAGTCACACGCAAAAAAGTAATATTTATATATATTCAGTTATATATATTCTTTATATAGTATATAATAATGAAGGCTTATATAAAAATACAAAATATTTACTTTTTCATTACCTAACTAAACATTTGAGTATATAGTATTTTCAATATGGTATGTTCATATATAATGTTAAATTGAAATAAATACGTGTCAGGTTAGGTGAACTACAGTTATAGTTATGTTATGTTAATACTTAATTTATACTTTAGGTTTAGATTTTTAGAATCTTTAGATCATATAGAAACCAAAACGTATACCACCGCAAGTACTTTACAATCCTCCCCCTCAAAAATAATGTTTGACCAATGAGATAAATTCGTTATCCGCTATGTTTAATTACATTTAAAATAACAAACTTGAACAAACTTATATCAATACTGTGTAACAATTTTTGTTTGTTACGGACAGACATTTATGTATCAAAATATTTATTTAATTTATATATACGAATATATAAATAACTTATGTACATAACTTTCTTATAAACTTTATAAATAAAACATAGAAAGCAATAAAACGAATATGACTTATTTTTGTATATAATATGAACTTCTTTCAATGTGCGATGATATTTGCGGTTTTTGTGGTCTTCCACAGCAACAGCAGCTGTTCTCCACGCAACTTATATACATTATATAATATACAGCTTTGAACTGTAAAGACATAAAACCAAATTAACTTGAGTTAATTTGAGTTTTTTTTATTATCTTTCTTTTTTATGTATATTTTCAGAGTATATAGGAAAAGTTTCTGTGTATGAAGAATATATCAATACCTCCATTTAAAAAAAATCTAAATAAACAAAATAAATAAGAAACGAAAAATATGTCTTATGAAAACATTTGAATTATGCCACACTAATGATAAAAAGTAACTATTTAGCAGAGCTGTAAAAACGCAAGTACAAGTACCAATATCAAAGACAGCAAAATCTAATTATCGAATAGGAGGAGATGCATACGAATAATATATTGTAGACAAAAATGAAATCAGTATATTTAACATAATGGGTCCTGAACGCATATATCGTTTATTCGTGGTAAAAATACGATTTAGAGTCACTACAATAATATTTTATGCCTCAAAGTTGTTTTCACATCTGTCGGCAGTCCCGGAGACTTCCTTCTTTTATTATATTTTGGTATAAAAAACTGCCTTTGGATTTTTACGACACTAGTTTCTTATTCCAAATGAAATTTGGTTGTTTTTAGGATAAATGGTGGTGTCTTAGCTCATCTTTCACATATCGTTACTTCCAGAATAATACGATTTACATCACAGGATTTATTCAGGAAACTAAAAAAGTTGGAAGGTTTTCCTTATACATTTAGAATCAGGAGGAAATAGTTCAGTCTGAACAGAGAATCAGTAGTGAGTTCCTAGTCAGGTACTCTCACAGAATTTATTCCAAAACCAAACCAGTTAGAAGTTTTTCCTTATACATTTATAGAATCAGGAGGATAGTTCAGAGAATCAAGAGTGAGTTCCTAGTCAAGTGTCCTCATAGAATTTATTCCAGACAGAACCAAACGAGTTAGAAGGTTTTCCTTACACATTTATAGGATTAGGAGGAAGTAGTTCAGAGAATCAATAGTGAGTTCCTATATATTTAGTATCACCAGGAAGTAGTTCAGAAGTCAGGTGACACTCGATTTATTCCAGAACCAAACAATTGTTAGAAGGAAGTGTTTATAGAATCAATAATGAAATCCTAGTCACGTTTTATTCCAGAACCAAACAATTGGTAGAAGGGTTTCCTTATATATTTAGGTTCAGGAGGAAGTAGTTCAAAAAATAGTTAGTAAGTTCCTAGTCAGGTGTCCTCATAGTATTTATTCTAGAATTTAACGAGTCTGAACCTAAATATATAAGTACATAGAAACTTGTTTCCAAAAATTATGCATAATACACTTCTGATCAATTTATAAGACCATATAAAACTGTACACTAACTATAAATTCGCATTAATTTTAGTGTTTTGTATTTTTTTAAAGACACATGCACATAAATAATTTATAAATTCTCTTGAGTCGCGATGTTGTCTATATGTAAAATAACCGAAAATAACTGTTTTTATTCAATATATTATTATATTCATATATAGCATGTTCTTTAAAAACGAAACACACACAGAAAATCCGCATCTATACCATCTACACATAATTTATTTAAACTTCAGCTCGCTTGTTTAAAAAATTATGACAAATTTAAAATAAATGAAATATAAAAAACACGTTATAACATTTTTGCACTAAGAACTTTTTCATACAAAGATCGCGTGTGTGTGTTATATGCTATATATTTAATTTGAAGCATTTATTTAATAATACACATTCGGCTGTTATAATAATAATATGTCTACTGACAAAATATAAAATGTTATAAAAAATAAAAATAAAAAATGGCAACAAATATAATTATAATTATTGGTTAAGTTCAGTTACTTGTTATTATATACAAATAAAAATATTTGGTCTGGTTTATATGCGTGGGTGAATTGGATTTGCACCACAATATTATACAGTGTTTTATTGCGGGTTGTTAAATATGCATACATGTCATGTTTTAGAACAATATCGAGAATGTCTATAAAATCTATATATAGTTGCAATAGACCGAATCGACCTTAAATGAAATGTTTTAGTAAAGCATTACAAAGATATTTTTCTCTCAAAAATACACTCATTGGACCGATCGCACCTGGACCTTATTCTCAGCAATTAAAAAAAACACTAATACTAGCACACAATTTTTGGCCCGTTTTTGTATTAAATATGTAGCCTTTTTTATAGTAAAGTTTAAATATCAGTTGATTGTTTTATTTTCAAATATAAACTTTTTTAGTATTGAGTTAAGTTTATAAAAAAAACTATTGATTTTGAGTATTTAGTATTTTATTTTAAATCATTTAAAGCAAACATTAAATACAATAATTAATAAGTAATAAAATATATTATTTTTTAGTTTAAACCAGGTAGGCCAAGGCCCCATCGGACCTCTAGGTAGAGCCGCTGCTGGCTATTTGTTATAATATGTAAAAAGTGGGGGCCTCGATTTGATAGTCCAGCCTAGAGCCCGTAAATGTCCATCTCTGAATTTAGAAAACCAAAAAAAAAAAATAACGGTTCAACTATCTAGTACAAAAATGTTGAAAATTAACACACAAATTTAGAAAATAATTTCAAAATAGCGCCTAATTTGCAGCAATGACAATTTATACAAATATTTTTAAAAGTAAATATTATATTCAAACAGCTGTTTCACGAGCAAAGAAAGAAAACTTTTAAATAAACGTATTTATTTTTCAGCTGTTTAAATAAGTTTATTGAAAAATCGCCTGATCGACATTCCGCGCGCAATTGGATCAAAGAAGCAAGACAGCAGTATGGCTTGATATGATTGCGCATTATTTATCGTATGAAATTTTTTTCTCACTATATAAAGAATATTTTAGATACAGTTCATTGAATTATTTCTAGTTCAGGAATTTTGTGCAAAACAAATTAGCACAGCACAGGCATTTTGCACGTTTGTCGTGCCACAGAGAACACTAACTATCAGAGGTTTCACGCCATATATAAAAATAATCCATTTTCCCTATGGACGTACGACG
>JANSTW010042104.1:0-14280 GCA_027564275.1 Diadocidia ferruginosa
CTGCCTGGAAAAAATGGTTTTCATTTTCGAATTCAGGGACCCAAAATTACTCTAAAAAAGTTATTGGCAAAGCTGCATCAAAATGGCTGTTGACCTGTGTAATACAAGATAATGAATAATACATTTTTAATTAAAAAATGTCCGGCCATCAATATTGGTGTACTGCAATAGCGCCGAGTGTAATAGTGCCGATATTTAAACTGAATTAGTACAGAGAAAATTGTGTTTGAAACTCGGCACTAATTTAATTCAAATTGAAATATTGCCCGAATCAGATTTTCAGTTGCTTTCAAACTGAAACAGTGCCGAAATGACAAATTCTAATTCAGGAAAATATTTTTTTCACTATTTGTTTCACAAAAACACTGGTTTTTCTTGATCAAAAGAACTAGTCAATTGATAAGGTCTCTCGGCGCTATTTCTTCTGCACTATTTAATTATGAAAATTTCAATTGAATTAACGCCGAGAAATTTCCTCGACACTAATTCGGTTTAAATCTCGGCGCTATTACATGTAGCCTTCAATATTATATTGTCAATAGAAGTAGGATATATATAAATTAATTTTCTTACACATGCTTTGAAACCTCCTCCCTAATGTGTAATTTTCCACGCTGAACTCTAGAAACACTTTCTAAGTTTCCAAATCACAAATTTCGTATAGAATAAAGAAGGCGTTAAATAATAAATTTCCTCACCGCAACACTATCGCGAGGCGACATAACTTGCAAACGAACAATTATTCAAAGAAAAATTTAAATTGTTCCTTTTAAGAATTATAAAAGCTAAGTTTTAGCATCCGAGGAAGTTAATGATGGTAAATGTATTTCGAATTATGACGCGGCGCGCTACTGTCGTGACGCGCTAATGTTACGGTGCCTAAATTTCCTATACAAACTTTGAACTTTTCCTTGTCTCCCTAAATAAAAAAAATCAAAATTTCAAATTATGTAATTTTTTAATTTTCTTATACAACCTATGAAATCACCCTTTACTCCAAAAAACGTTTTGATTGCACCTTTAAGAGCTTCTCCCTAAGGGAGTGGGGTCTCCGTGCAATGTCGGTAAAATGAACTTTCGCCTTTCTTATGTATAAAATCGTTTTTCTTTCTCCATAGATCTGTTGTTGAATCAACGGATGTCAATTTAAGTATGCGAGTAGGTATTCACTCGGGGCGAGTATTATGCGGTGTGCTGGGTTTGCGTAAATGGCAATTTGATGTGTGGTCAAACGATGTAACGTTAGCCAATCACATGGAGTCGGGTGGTGAGCCAGGACGAGTTCATGTCACTAGGGCTACATTGGATGCACTCGGAGGAGAATATGAAGTTGAGGTGGGACATGGTGATACAAGAGACTCATATCTACGAGATAATGGTGTCGATACATACTTTATTGTTCCACCGGCTCATCGACGAAAGGTTACTGATCAAAAATATATTCTAAAATAATTTTTAATCAACATTTTACCGCAGCCTCTCATGCTGAATACATTGGGTGTTCGTTCGGCCCTGGGTGCGGCAAACAGACGTAAACTTTCATTTCGAAATGTTTCAAATGTTGTTGTGCAGCTACTGCATACAATAAAATATTCTGTACCGGTGCCATTTGCCCATATGGCGACTGGTCAGTATCCGGGAACGAGCAATACCGCACCGAACATTTTTTGTGACAAGGACTCAAGAAAGGTATTTATTTCTCATAGAATCACTGCATTTATTACAAATAAACAAATATTTAAAGAATATTTAATTGCATGCCAGTTGTTTAATATATCAATGTATTTTTTTTAGGATGCGGTAAGTTAGATTGCAATTTGTAGCACTGCTATTAAATAGAAAAAGAAAAAAAATACTTAGTTCATTTATTTGCTACCTAGTTATTTTATTTTATTTCTTTTGAATTGGGTAAGTAATTTTTCAAGTAATACAATATTATTAAAACAACAAAAAACTGAACATACTTCTTATGCTTAGCATTGTAATATTGTTTATATATTATGTGTTTATGTCGAAATTACATTTAAAAAAATCTTTGTTAATGGACAATTTTCAATTATGCGGTCGAGTTTTTCTGTTGAGTGTTTTTTACTGGCTCTTAAGTTCGTTTGATTATATTTAAAGTAATAAAATTTTGTTTCTTATTGTTTTTTAAACGTTTCGTTAATTAGCTTTTTAAAAATTTTTTTTTATTAAATTCACGAAACGTTTACAAAAAAGTCTGTTCGAAAGCCCCAGCAAAAATGGGATGCTTCTGTTATCTATATGAACTTATAACAAGAAATTTTCAGTGTAATATCACACAATGTATATTAGAAAATATCTACACGTCATACCAACCCTATGCGTAATTAAAAAAAAAATTCAAATTTTGATTTAAAATTCCACTTTATTAAAAAAACAGTTTTAAAATTTCATATTTTTTTGTATGAAATGTTGTACAAATAAAATTGTTTGTAAGCCTCCATTCCATAATTAACATGAGGTCCCCCAGAATATACCCAAATTTATCAAAGTTTGTATCAGTTCTTAAAATTTTAATTTTTATAAATGAAACATATGTCCCTCTTTAACCTATAGAACTTGTAGGAAGCCTGAGTACGCATCACTGGAATTTTCAATCAGTCATTTCGATCAAGCATCTTCGATTTCACTGTACCTAGCTACAGCTAGCTTTAATGAAAATGAAAAACTTCTAAAAATAGCCAGCAAAAAAAAATTGTGGTTGTTATATTTTTTTTTTGCCAATCATTGAAGAATGTTTGACGATAAAAATTTAAATAAATATATAATTGAATTGGTACAATAAATATGTTTCGTTATAGAAAACAAAAAAAAATGTTTCGTTATATTCTAAATAAATTTATTCATTTTATTGATTTTGATTTTTTTTTTCTTCAACGATTGTTATATTTATAAAAAAAGATAAATGCGAATTGTTGAAATTAAAATAAAAACACATAAAAGAAAAACTTTTCACAAAACAATGCATTTCTGTTTAAATGTAATTTCGTCTAAAATATTTTCTTTTTAATTAGATGTGTAAATGAAAAACTAATTTTTCTCTTTAGGTTTTACATCTACAAAGGGCACTGCACGCTCCCTCGTCCACAATAGCTGGCGATGGTAGCGTCGCAGAAACAAATTCGAATGAAAGAGCCAAAAAAGTGAGATATTTTGTCTATGAAATAAAACAAATTTTTGATGCTTTTCCCATTCGTTTTGAAACATCACGTCATATTTTTTACAAAACTTTCACACACAAAAAAACGCATGAGTTTTTTATATCCTAAATTATTAAATTTCATTCTTGCATGATATAAAATTGTAGTATTTTAATTATAAGTTAATTAATTGATTTTTTATACCTTTTTATTCAATCATAATTAAATTGCTGATCGATAATTTGATGGATTAGCTCATTATAACATAATTCATTGTAATGAGATTTGTTAAGTTTTAATATAGTCTGTGGTTTAAGGTTTAATTAAATAATTTAAGATTTTATTGTTTTGTATTAGGTTATTCGAATTCCATATAAACAAGATAAGATAATTCTGTCATATTATTGGTGAAATGTTTTAATTTATTATAGTGCTTTGGTTTTGTTTTATTTTAATAATGTTGATTAGGTATATCTTTATGAAATGCTGAATTTATTGCTTAACTCGTCTTCAGTATTGTATACTTTTGTTCGACTGTTGTTATTTTTCAGATTTCTGAAATTCTGTTGGACAATTCTTTAAGATAGTGTTCGATTCACCAAAGATTATAAATTACAATTTATAAACGTAATCAACAAAAGCTCATATACGTATCTTTTAAACTTGAATTTTAATTAATTTAATTTTAACGATTTAAAAATATGTATCTAATTATGATATTTCAACAGATTTAAAAAAAAATCAAACTTAATGAAAAAAATACATTTTTAGTTGCTTTTAATGGAATAAAATTTTATCAACAAATTACATCAAATTTTTAAAGGAACTTTCAAAATATATCAACTTATAAAATAATTTAGTCGCTTTTAATTGTATTTCAGGAAATTTTAATGCAATTCTTCCAGATTTCCAAGTGTTGTAATTTGTTTTTTTTAGTTAAATATAAAGAAATTTAGGTAAAAATGAGATTTTGATAAAATTTCACAAACTTTTCATAAAATTTCAGTAATTTTTGATGAAATTTTAAATAGATTTTCATAAAATTTAAATAATTTTTGGTAAAAAATCCCGTCAGTATTTTTATGGGTGTTTAAAAAGTTTACTAAAAACTAATTCAAACATAATTTTTCATAAATTTAAAATGATTTTGGTAAAATAGGAAGAAATTTTAATAACATTTTAGATGATTTAAAAAAAATGTATCACATTTAATTATTTTTTTATTTTTTTTTTAAAATAATTCAATGATAAAGCTTTTATTTAAAATTAAAATGATTTTCTTAAAATTGAATATGTTTCGATAAAATTAAGGTTTCCGTTTCACTACAAATTTTTTGTGAAATCTTGGCAAATTTCTATAAATTTTCATAATTTTTGCCAAAACTGAAAAGTACCAGACTAAACATATTGTATATATTCGACATATTAACAGATTGGGACATTAATACAAAAAATTGTTTGATTTTAAATTTGTAATACTCCATCTCCATCAATTTTGTATGTAGAATTTGTATTATCAGCTCTTCACTACCGAAACACCTAATCATTATCGATTTTTAATAATAATTATGAAAACTTGAAAAAATTTATCAAGTTTTCATAAAAACACGGTCGATAAGAATTTATTTTTGCAATAAAATATTAAAACAGACAATAGATTTTTAGAACTAATTTATGCAAGTACAAAAATGACTAAGAAATAATTCAAATAATATAAAACGTTATAGAAACATGATTACCTAAATGAAAAGCACATCCATGTGTCTTTTTTTTAATAAAAACTAAATAATTCAGAATTTACACCAGTGATGTTATAATTATCATTCACCTGCATGGTAATAATACAAAATATTTACATGAATTTCATACTCCAGCGAAAATATTATAAAATTGCAAATCTGTCTATAAATAATCGTGCGATTTTTTTTTTAAATATTAATAGTTTTTTACCTACGGTGTCCTTTCTGAATTATTATTTTTTTCATCTGTGTCATAAGATCTATTGAGTTGTTGGTATTTTTATTCAATTTTAGTAATAATTTTCGGAAAATCTGCAGTATAGCGAATATGCTCCAAATAGGACCCCACCCCTTCTATCCTGTAAAGGGTCATCCCCGACTAAAAATTATACTATAACTAGGTTTAAAGTTTGTATGCAAAAGCTTAAAAATGCAATATATTTATTCTACACCTATACAGAATTGAAGAATAGGCAAATTAAAATTTTTTGTAGTGTGACCCCTTTCTAAAAGGGAGCCGGTTTTCCCCCCAAAGTCATAGTATAATTTTTTGGTCGAAGTATGACCCTTTACAGGATAAAAGGGGTGGGGTCTTATTAGGAGCATATTCGCTATACTGCGGTTCAGCCTAATTCTCTATTATCAGTGGCAGACGGCAGTGAAGATATATGTGTATTTTTTAGATAGAAAACTAAATTTGAAGAAAACCAATTTTTTGTCTAATTATTATTTTAGTTTTTATTTATAAGTAATTTAAAGGTGTGCGCACACCTGGGCGATAGGAAGCGATAGCAAGCGACGCGATTGAAAGACTATTTTTATAACAACATACAAAACAACAACCAAATTATAAAAAAAAAATTGTTGTTGTTTTGTATGTTAAAAAAACTGACACTTTCAATAGCGTCGCTTGCTGTCGCCTAGGTGTGCGGTATCCTTAAAGGCTTTAATCATTTAATACTCATAAAGCCCAAAGTCGTATACATTTTAAGAATTATCCCGTGCAAGTGATAATTTAACATTAATTAATAAGCTTAATGTTAAATTATCACTTGCTCGGGATTTCTTAATTTAATTAATTAATTTATTTCGTATCATATGGTGGTATTAGAAAATAAATATCATGGCTCAATGATCATGTTTATCTAGGTAAAAATAATTAAATTGTAAATAAAATAAGTTAGTGGCTTATTTATTCGAATTTTATTTGAAAGAATACTTTTAGCTTTTTTATATGAAAAAAGTGCAAACAAAATCACTAAAATTATAAAAAAAATGCTGAGTTAATAACTCATCTGCAAGCAGCTAATACACGCTAACCGTCCGCAGGGATTTGGAAATAAATGTTATTTTATTGTTCTTATTTTTCAGAATAAAGTGACGGAAAAATTTAAAAGACCTTTCAAGAAACGCCATTCAAGTGTCTATCATCAGCCAACCAATCGTGTCAACAAGTTTCTATCACAAGCCATCGAAGCACGCAGTGTTGATCGCGAAAAATCGGTTCATGTTAATCGCTTTACATTGCGTTTTCGTGAAAGTGACAAAGAACGAGAATATCATCAGGATATGGATCTTGGATTCTCAACAGCTATGTGCTGTAGTCTATTATTACTTATCTTAAGTGCAGCTTTACAGGTTTGAATTTGTTTTAATAAATTGATTTTAAATTAAAATATTAATTTTCAGGTGTCTGCCTTGCCGCGTACATACATATTGTTGTTGTTATTTTTAACAGCTTTTGTGTGGATTAGCTCAATATTGATGTTATTATTGGCTGTACGTCTAAAATGGATATTTTGGGATTTATCGCAAAGTTTTTCTTTGCGATTAGCTATTACAGTATTTACTATAGTTTTATTATACTCAGTTGGTCAAGTGAATGTGGTAAGTGGATGATATATTATTGAATTCTCAACAACACACTCTATTTTCAATAGAAAATTTCCATCTTAAAATAAAACATTTTATTTTAGTTTACATGCTTGTCTGATCATCCTTGTACAAATAATGCAACCACTTCAACAAAATTAAACTTCGATTATAGCCATCGACGTTGTACACTACCACAATATATTTCATTGGCAGCTGCTTTTGCTTTTCTAGCTGTTTCAGTATTTTTAAGGTAAATATTGTGTTTTTTTTTGCAAAAGAATAAAATAATTTGTTTATTTTTTCATTTAGATTACCGATTATTGTTAAGACTATACTTGTTACCTTTATGGGATTAGTTTATACATTGTTTATTGAACTTTCCCATACAAATATTTTTGAGTGCTACGATTCAACGGTCAAGTAAGTGTTATTGATGAATATTCCTTAATATTATCACAGAATAAATATAGATTATATTATAGTGTTTTATTTATAAATTGATTTTTTATTATTTTAAATGAATTTTGTAAATAGTTATAAAACAAATATTTAGTTGTAAACTTGTGGCGCCAAAAAAATTGTATCTGTCCGGCTACACAGAGAAGACTAACTACCACTTACCAGAGGCTTCACGTCAGATATAAAAATAATCTATTTTCGAAGTGGACCTAAGGCTAACATTAGAATGATTTTACTAATATATTTGTTAACATTTTGGAAAATAAATTTAAACATATTATTATTTCATTATAAAGCCCTAAAGTCGTAGGTCCACCCGAAAAAAAAAATTTCTTGTATAGGTGGAAATGTCTGATTGTTAGTCTTGTCTGTGCCAGCTATGAACTAGAGAAAAACTTTGTAATAATGCATTTTTTTAAATAATTCGTTTTTCGAGATGCAAACAAAATCAATAATAAATTGTTATGCATAAAATCTGAGAAATGTGTGTCCATATACTGAATTTATTTCAAAAATAATATGATGGTTAATCGAAAATTGATGATTTGCAGTTCAACGATTCCTTTGCACACAATATCGTTAGCACGAATTGTAATATTTATGATTGCCATATTGGCGCATGGTCGTCAAGTCGAGTGGACCGCTCGTTTAGACTTTTTATGGCAACTGCAGGCATCACACGAGAAACGTGAAATGGCCGTTCTTCAGGAGTCCAACAAAAGGATTTTGTTCAATTTACTTCCAGCACATGTGGCCGCACACTTTTTAGATAATCAGTTTCGAAATAATATGGTGAGAATTTGATTAAATTTTTTTAAACATTTTATATTTTTGTGTACATTTTTTAGAGCACAATGGGCCAAGACTTGTACCATCAAAGCTACGGGAAAGTTGGCGTTATATTCTGTAGCATACCGAACTTTCATGAATTCTACACAGAATTAGATGGCAATCATCAAGGTGTCGAATGTTTACGGTTGTTAAATGAAATAATTGCTGATTTTGATAATTTACTTACGCAAGAGAAATTCCAAGCCATTGATAAAATAAAGACTGTCGGAAGTACTTATATGGCAGCTGTTGGATTGATTCCAGGTATATCAGTGTTGATAGAGTTTTAAAAATTAAAAAAAATTAAAAAATTACTCCACAGATTTTAAAATGAATGCAAACGATTCTACGCGTCGTCATATGACCGCACTGATTGAATATGCAAAAGCCCTACGGTTTTCCATACAAAATATCAATGAAAATTCATACAATAATTTTATGATGAGAATCGGTAGGGTTAAAGAAGTTATTTTAAAGAGAACAAATATAAACAAATCATTTTAGGCATAAACATTGGTCCTGTTGTGGCCGGTGTTATTGGAGCACGCAAGCCACAGTACGATATTTGGGGTAATACGGTAAATGTGGCTAGCCGAATGGATTCAACAGGCATTCCAGGTGCCACACAATGTACACAAGAAGTTGTTGACAGTCTACAAGGATGTCACTTTGAATTCAGGTATTTGTAAAAAGAGTTGTACTTGATGAGATATTAAAATTTTCATATTGTAGATGTCGAGGGCAAATAAAGGTAAAGGGAAAAGGTGATATGATAACATATTTTCTATGTGATAATACACAAAATCCATTAAATGGTGACAGAGAATTCAGAGGTATTTATTTCATTTTGTTGTAAAAGCTGTATAAATGTGTTTCTTTCTTGCACTTAAGGTCCAATCGCGTCTTCCCGTCAGGGTCCCATAAATAATACAAATGGTTTTACAGATCTTCATCAAAATCATCAACCACAACCACAGCCCGTTGAATATTATCAAAAACATTCGAATGTAAATGAGAAAAATTACCATCATTCAAATGTAATGGGTGAAAATTACCTAAAAAAGGAAAGTTATAATTTTGTCGCGAGCCCAAATTTACTGCAACATCAGGATAATATTCGTGATGACAATAACTATAGTAAATACAAGCAAAATTATAACAGTCGTGATATGCCGAACGTTAGAGGTGACGCTTTAAATGGTCCGAATAACAGTAAGAGGAGTGACATTTATGAATCTCAGCATCAGCAACAAAATTATCAGCGAGAAAATTTCAACATTACGGAGAATCCAAACTTGCAAAATAATCGCGAAAATTTTAATATTCGGGAGAATTTTTCAACTGTCGAAAATGGTTCAAACGCATTAAATGTCCGTGAACCGATGAATTTGCGCAGCACTTTTAACAATAATTATGGTATTCGAGAGAATGAACCGTTGTTACATTCGGCCCCAGTGGCAAAGGTAAAAGATGCCCAACTATCTAGACTTGTTTGAAAAAATATTTCCATTCTAGGTTATGCCACGTCCTCAAAATCCACCAAAATATGAACCTCCACATTACGCATCACCGGCATCGTTGATGCAACAGCAAAATTCAAAACCACGTAATTCAGCTCCATTTATTAAGACTTATATGAAACCTTTACCAAAGCTTCCAACAGAAATTGGTAAAATAACAGCAAAAATAAAAAAAATAATTTCTAATAAAAAAATATTTCCAGAAGAAAGTCGTGAACTTTCATCTACCGACGATCTTAGCTCTCGACCACACTCGCCAAGTGTCAGTTCTTCCGATGAAAGTTATTCAAAGACAACTGAGGGCGAAGGTGATGACGATAATTCGCCGTTACCTTCGGCCGCAGCAGCATCACATCATCAAAATCGCAATCATCATTTGCAAAACAATACTAAAAACGCCCCAACAAATCCCTTACAATGGCTGTATCCATGTGATATTATGGTTGATTTAACGTCACCAAAATTAAGTCCCGTTGATTTTGCTAACTTGAAAGATTTTGAGATAAATTCAACAACCGAAAGTCAGGCACCGTCAAGCGTGCCAAATAATAAGGGTGAATCGTGTAACAGTTTTGAGTATCACGAAAGAGGTTAGTATATATTTTCACAAAAACAAAATTAATAAATCCAAATGCTTGACTGGTTCAGTCAAATAAGCAATTTCATTTAAATGATTTTAAAAATAAAACAAACTATTTTCGACTGATCATTTACTAATTTGAACCTATTCTGTGATTTTTGACCCAATTTCAATTCAAATTAAATGATAAATAAAGGACTTAAAGGAAATTGCACTTAAATTCTACGTGCAATTTTGCAAACATTTGTATCGAAACCGATGCAATGGTACAGTGGCTAACCACTCGCCTTGTAAGCGGAAGACTGGGATTCAAATCCTGCTGGCAGCACACTCAGGTGTTTTTCACAAAAAATATTTGTGTTGTAGCTTTTTAGGGGTGAATTGAATTCTGGTCGAGTGGTTCGAAATCCACTTAAAACTGTAGGTTCCTACCCAATATGACAATATGACCGAAAATTGCACTTAAAAATCTATGTACAATTTGCAGACATTTGTGTGAGAAATTGAATGCAATCGCAGACCGCGGTCACATAATCAAAAAAATTGCACGAAAAAACATGCAAATTTCAGACATTTTTTTGTCGCAAATTTAAAGTTTTTTGTTATTAAATTTTCAAAAAAAAAATTGTGTGCAATTCAAGTGCAAAATGCATGCAATATAATGCACATAAAACGGCCGATAAGAAATTTAAACAAAATATCAAAGTAAATTGCATATCAAAGAGAATTCGATTGAAATTTAGCCGATTACAATTTAAATTAAATATATTCGCTTAGTGCCTTTGTGTGCAATGTGAATGCAAATTACGTGCAATTTTTTTCGATGTCCTCATTTTGTTTTATTGCACTATAATTCGTCCCTATATCCCGTAAAATGTTTGTCTAAATAAAATTTAAAATAATTTTTTCAGGTGTTCCTAAGTCACCATTTGAGCGTGAAATTCAGCGATTACTTGAATCATCGTCCAGAGCATCAAAAGAACCATCACTTCACATAACAAATAATCACCATGACAAAGCATCATCTTATTTAAACAATAGTAGTTATAGAAATAATTTGGAATTAGTGTATAACAATAGCAATAATAAATTATTAAACAATAATAAGACTAAATACGAAATGGAAAATTTGGAGAAACCCAAACCGCCACAAAATATCTTACTTGGCAAGCATCCAGTTGGTCTGGAGGCCATCAGAGAGATTACCCGCAATACAAATCCATCGGAATCAAGTCACATGTAAAACAAATTTAATTTATGATTTTCTGGTATTTAACTTAAGATTTTTTAGGCAAACATCGGACACAGAATCTTGTGAAATTTTGTACGAAAATGGACACACACATCACCAAAATCATGGTCCTCACAATCATCACCATATGCCACCACAACCACATCACAGTGGAATTGCTTGTAGTACAATGTCATCGACACACAATAGGGACTTTCGTCTGTTTGAGAGAGACGGTGACGAGCTGTCTCACGATGACGGAAATTATATTAATGATGAACTGAAATATGGTGCTGGACATCAATCGATCGATTCGAATCCTGTTGAAAGTCAATCTGAATGGAGTGATGAGGAGTGTCGGGAAGAGGCAGCTGGTAAATATAAATTTGATCGCGAATTACAATCTATAATCACAATAAAAATCGTTTTTAGGTGGTGGTGAAAGTACTGGCTACATAACAGATGAACCAGGATTGGAAAATGTATCACTTCTGAATGAAGCTGGCCTGACGGACGCTGAAGGTGCTTTATCCGATGTAAATTCTTTGTATAACGCACCCGATGTTGATGACACATCAAATTCAAGTCGGGCAAGCTCAAGACTTTTAAGCTTAGATTCGTTGAGCGGTTTGTATGATTGCGAGTTGGACTCAAAGCATGAATTGGCTATTGTTAATGTATCGAATAAAATAACAAGTAAATTTGGACCACAGGTGTAGAGGAAATAAGTTTTGTATTTATAATATTTAGTTTTGTTTAAAATGGTTGGACTGAATAAACACAATTAACCTTATTTATAGAGTAGGCATGAGCGTTTTAGCTTGTTAATTTTCTCAAATATAACCATGTGAACATAAATCTATTAATTTACTCAGTAAACAATTTTTAAGATGATAATTTCTGCTATAATTTATTTAGAGAATACCACACTTGTATTTTGTATTCTGGAGTTTTACTAAAGTAAATGAAAATTTTATTTACGTATCCAAATATACAAAATATTTTCATAAAATGTGTATAATGGAAAAAGCTCTATTTTTGATATAAAAGTCAGATTTTCTACATTATTTTTTTGTATTCAAATATTTGAATCTGAATCTTCCTTCAATACGATATATTCTTTGATGGAAGAAGTTTCGATTTTCGTATCAAAAACGTTGTTTTTAAAGAGAAATTTACAATTAATACAGAAATTCGGATAAAATCGGTTTCTAATGAAATCGTCGGTAAGATTTTTATTAAGGCGATGGACAGGACTGTGTGAAACCGCAAAGATATATGAAGCTTTTCTTTTATCTTTGGTAAAACGTAAGATGGCGTTATCAGCTGTGTATAATAATCATAAGAATTTTGTCTTTTATCATAGATGTCGCTATAAAAATTAGTAGGTGAAGAATATATATGCGTCTTATACATCTGTAATATGATAAAACTGATGCATCGTCCTCCGAAATTAATTTGTAAACTTGACTAATAAGAAAAAATCCGTTTCCGAGTGTTTATTATTATATTAATTAGGATATTGAAACGATAATTTTATTTCTAAAAATTTAATATTATTTGAAAAATAGTGATGTGATCAAATAAAAAAAATATTAATTAGTTTTTAGAAAAATAAATAGATTTCTTCCTTAATGGTTTAACGACTAATTATATTAAATAAACAAAAAAAAACTTTTCGGCCACCTGGTATAGATATTTTTCAAATACTCTCCGAAAAATTATTGTTATGCAATATTATTTATTAAGCTTATTATATTATAAATTAATGAAAGAAATTCGTTTAAAAAACTTTAGCACAATAAATTGTTATTTAAATTTAAAATTAAATCTCGGTGCTACGAATGAATATACATAAAATATATATGAAAGTATATGTATATGCACTCTAGTCTCGCGCCATAATAATTATGTAAATTAATTAATTTTCGGTATTATTTAAATTTTGCGAATATTATTGCTATATAAACAACCAACATATTATTATATACTTAAATTCAACTTAATTAAACGCATATGTAACAAAATATTATACATTATTATATAATCATTATATTAAAAATATAAATTAATAGTAATTTTTAAGTTAACAAAAACACATTTTTATCAAACAAATTTTGTTTAAATTATTCATATTGTGCTATTTTATAAAAATTATATATCTAAACATGTATTGTTTTTTTTTTCATTTTATAAAAAAAATATTAAAAATAAAACACAATTATAAAAGTAAAAAATAAAAATAAATTTTAATTTACATGTCAATTGTTACCTCATAATATGAAATATACAAATAAAATTGATATTAATAAAAAGATTTTACTTTCTTTTGAGAAAAGTGGAGAAGTAAATTAGATACAGAATTAAAATATTCAATTATATGATCTAGTATTATTATAGCCCTTTTTCGAACAAATAATTTGTTTTTAAAAACTGTCTGATTTACAGGTGAGTTTGTGTTGCTGCATTAAGCATTTATATATATTGTAAACACAACAATACCAACTCGCCTGAAAATTTGTCATGTTTCTTAATAATAAAGCTAAATTCGCCCTATTTCTCTTCTTTGATTGAAACATACTTTCAAAACTTTCGCTATATTATTTTAAAATTTCCGTTAAAAAATTTGTTCCTTTAATAAAATTTGAAGTTATTTCTTTACTAGGAATAAATATCATGTACCGAAAGTCCATTATGTTTTTTAAAAATTGTTATGTTCCTTTTATTTAAAATAAATTTCAAAATATTGTAAATGGAGATTGATAGATGTCTTTATAACTAATCAGTAATTTTAAATTTTATAATATACTAGCTGGTACCCGGCGTGCGTTGCTACGCTCAGGAATGAAATACTCGTTGTTTAAAATTGTGGGGTTCTAAA
>JANSTW010042115.1:0-14272 GCA_027564275.1 Diadocidia ferruginosa
TCCCCCAACGACCGCATGTCCGATTATTCAAGTTTTCAATATAAATTTCGGTCGATAAAATAATTCTCTGTTTTCATTAATAAGGAGGAGAAAGTGGGGTTGGATCGGGCAAACTCTGCGACGACCAAGCGGCGCTTGATTGGACCCGCAGAAGAGGACGACCTAAATCCTCGTGGCGCCGAATGATATTGCAGGAAGCTGAAGCCGAAGGAATGAGCTACAACGAAGTAAAGGCTCTGCAAAGAAGTGCATTGGAAGCAATTTGTTGATTTCCTATGTTATATAATTTTTTGTATAATCATCTAACATTAAATATTAATTATGATCTAACGAATTCAATAAATTATTCAGTAAAAAGTTTATTAGATAAACACATTTAATTTTCTTTATAAATTATTGCGTCAATTACCTGAGCACCATTGACAAAATTAATTATTTTGTCAATATTGTAATATAAAATAATTAAAATATTTGGCCGATATTTGTGAAAACAAACAGTTTACATGAATAACACATCAATTAAATTTTCTTTTCTTTTAATTTAGAGTCTCCGACACAAATTCGGAATACGTGATCACAAATTTATTTATACGGAAAACATTCCGAAAAACTTCCATTTGTGCGTAAATCTTAAATTTGTATAAACCAAAAGTATTTTATCAGATGAAATTATAATCAAAAAGAAATATACCATTTAAATTATATTTAAATTAAATTATTATTTGTTCGTAGACGACCGAAAAGCTGTATAATACCACGGAACGGAATGCGATGATGTACGGAGAAATTATATAATTAGGCATCTGGTATTAATGTTGTTAAAAAAATTATTATAACAATAAAATTGGTAATTGTTGTGACATTTTACGGTACATACATCATGATTCTTTTTAATGGTTTTCAGGACGGACGATTACCATATAGCGTATTTCCATGAACCATTAAGCCAATTAATAAAATAAGATCCAATTCTGTCTTTAAAAAAAACCGATGAGATCGAAAAAGACCGTTTTGTTGTTGTGCCACTGATGTGGAGACAAGCTAAAATTATTTTCATTCCAAAAGCGAGTAGGAGCGGTCATGAGTCGGCCAAAGACTTTAGACCGATTAGCGATTAGAGTTTTTAGAACAAAAGAGGTTTCTTTTGTTCTAAAAACTCTTGCAACGTATTTTGGAGCTAGAGATACGAAACACTATTGAAACAAACCCTCTATAGGGATCTCAACATGCCTATTGCAGGGGTAAGTCTACGGATACGGCTTTGCACAGGGTAGTTCGAACGATTCATTATAAGTAATATACACTGGCTGCCTTCATCCGGAGTGCTCTCCAGGCTGTTAATGTCAATCAAGAACTGATTACCTGGATAATCGCCTTCCTTAAGTTCAGAATAGTTCAGGCTGAGTTGGGTGGGTGCCAAATATCTAAGGAAGCTAATAGGGGCACAACTCAATGTGATGTATTGTCGCCTTTATTATGGCTTCTCGTAATGGATAAAATACTTCATCAACTAGAAATTAATGGCTTTGGGCGGTAGCTTATGCGGTCGATCTTGTCGTATTAATGTCTGGATTCAATCTATCCACTATTAGAGACATTTTAGGGAAGGCTTTGGTTTTAGTTGACCGATGGGCTGCGGAATGTGGACTATCTGTAAACCCGGAGAAGACCAACCGTGTGTTATTTACAACCAAAACTAAAATTCCAGAGTGGCAGCTTCCAAAGTTGGAAGGTACCACACTGGTTCTATCCTCCAGAGCTAGAGTTAGACGTTATACTTGACCCTAAACTTAACTGGAAGTCAAATATAGAAGAAAGAGCTCAAAAAGCTAACGTATCTTTCTATGTTTGCAAGAAGACTTTCGACAAAAGATGGGGACTAAGACCTATTTTTTCGTATGGGCCACTAGTATGGTGGCCAGCAGTGGAAAAAGGCTATAACCGTATGCGTATCAAGTTAGGTAGGGTTCAGGGCAGTGCAATGCTTGGGGTTACTGGAGCCTTGAGATCCACACTCTCGGAGGCAGTGAATGTAGTTGCACACCATCTTCCACCTGACATACATATTAAAAGTGGGCCAGCTGCAGTGCCGTCAGACTAAGAGAATCTGAGTATTGGGCAAACAGCTCCTACGGTCACAGCAAAATTATCTCATTAGTTGGAACGGTGTCGACCCCAACTAAAGACTATCTAGTTCCTAGATTATATCTGGACAAACAAAATAATACAAATTTCCCAACCAGAGAACAGTGGGCAATGGGCCACACACTGGATGGCTTTGACACAGTGATCTATACTGATGGGTCCAAAATGGACTGTGGTGTTGGTTCCGGAATCTACTGTGAAATTCTATATATATCAGAATCAGTTAGACTTCCAAATCTGGCCAGTGTCTATCAAGCTGAAATACTTGCTATTTTGTTGGCCTGTAGTCGGGTGGGAGCAAATAATACTCCCGGGCAGAGTGTGGCGATTGTTGTGGATAGCCAAGCTGCTATCTTAGCTCTAAACTCGTCTACTATCTCCTTTAAACTTGTAAGCAATGCTATGACGAACTTTTAATCATTGGGAGTCAGTAAGACATCATTTGGGTTCCAGGACAAAATCAGTGGGACACAACATTTCATAGTGGTTAACCCCTCGAGTAAACATCGTCTACGAGAATGTTTATACTTATCAGTATCTAAATAAGACAATAATGAAAACATTTTCAAATTCTATACATTTTTTACAATGATTTTATTGCAGAAATTAACTGCGACTTTGCTATCAAATCAATCAAATATATAACTTGAAAATTGTAAAGGTACATTTGTTTCAGGGCTGAGAAGCGATGATCTATCTAAGCTTAAGTGAAGAAATACAAAAAAGTTTAAGAAAAATAAACAAAACTAAATAATCTAATTTTGCACAAAACTGTGCGGTAAATTTGTGTATAATTTATTATGAATAAGACCTTGATAGCTGCTGCTGCTCTACAATAAAATATACTCGACTATCGGATATAGTTTATTACGTTTGTGTGATATGGTTTTGGTTGTTGTTGTTGTTGTTGTTTAGATTATTTGCATAAAGTTTAATTTATTATTATTATATCGCGAGCGGCATATATAGTTTCTTACATGCCAATAAATTGCAATAAATATTATTGATTTTCTGCAAACTGCAGTCAATAGTACAAATTATTTTATTCACCAAATAAAATAAAAATTCAAACTCAAATACTAGACAAATATATGGAAAATTTATTAAATTATACAAATTTCTGGGCAAATAAAGACAATTATATTTGAACAAAATTGCTTGAGAAGTGCCTCTAATTTGCATTCATTTGTATATCGAAGGGGAAACCACTAGAAAACAATTTTGTTCCATTATTTCTGATTTCTTAGATGATTTCTGAAATGATTTTCGAAATAATTTGTCCTTTGATTTTCGTAAGTAGTTTCCCCAGTTTGCCCTCGGGCTAAGTAACTCCATTGGCTTTATTTATAGAAAGCCAATAGTAAATCTAATCCAAAAGCAAATTCGTCCCCACAAAATTAATTAAACATAATAATCTTACACACCGTGTTCGTGTAACTTTATTTTTTTATATTAATTTATATTTATTTGTTTCATTTGAAAAATTAATTAAATTAACATTGGCTATAGTCAGCAATATATTATTATTCCACTTGACTCTTTGGCATTGATTTTTTGTTAAATTAATTTTTTATGTTTGGCGATTGATGTGATTTTTCTTGACAACTAATTGGTCAAATCAATCATACGCTTATATGGATGGGATGGATATCAAAGAATTTTGAAAGAATTTTATTTCTTATAAGAACTAATATATGCGACTCCACTACCGAATTTCAATAAAAGCTCAATAAATATTTTCGCTATGAGAAATAAGATAATTGATAAATAAATTCAAATAAGATTCCGAATGAGAATTTGAAAAATTACCTTTTTACATCCACGATATGCGTAAACATACAATTCTTTGCCAAAATTAAAACAAATGCGATCTCCGCCACCGAATCCTCCGCCCGTCGCCACAGTTCCATTATTTATGGGATGTTGCATTAGTTGTTGTTGTAAATCCGGTTGACCATTAATTGGATTATTCATTATTGACGATGATGATGCGGAAGATGTTGGCGGTTGTTGTATCATCGATTGATGATTTGTTAGACCACCGATACTGTTTGTTTGCTGCTGCGTTCCGCCACTCAGCGAAGTGCCCGGCGATGCAGGCAATGTCACCAGCGATACTCTCACTTGTGGATTATTTTGATTTGTCTGATATCCAACACGACTTGGCCGTGAATATTCAGACAGCGTCATCAAACGATATGTACCCTCTCGGGTAACAAATTGTGTCTTCAAATCATCCTTACCGTTCTGGTCGAGTTGTACGGCCATTATGTCGCACAGTCGTCACAATTTGCGATCAAATAGATGGGAATTCTTTGAAAAAATTCATGGGAGGAACCGAAAAATGGAAAATTTTCTTTACTTCTTGTGTAGTGTGTAACTAATGGAAAAAATTGCAGAATTTATTACACAAAAAATCGCACTTCTCGCTTCTGACGGATTGAGACTTGACGAATCCACAGCCGAGCGCTGTTGAAAGCTTAACGAAAATAGAGAAATGTCAGTTTTTTTTAACGAAACTACACTTCTACTACAAAAAGTACCCAGTATTCAAGGCGATTTCAATGCACATAACCGCAAATTTAAGTCCCTTCTCACACAACAACAGAGATTTACGTGAGCATTAAAAATAACTTAAAAAGGTAATTTAATAAATATATTTATTTTAGATTTAACAAATAAACATCCCAAAAATGAATATCATAAAAAGACCGCATTTGTGTTTGATGGGCGGCCGTAAATTTCTTGCATCAAGTCCGCCGCTTCCTTCCGCTACCATTGCAGAACTGCCCCAACGTAGCCTGATACGTGTTCAGGGTGAAATGGTTCGAGAATTTCTACAAAGTTTAATTACAAATGACATAAATCACCTAACCACAGCATCGCCCAGCCTCTTTGCAATGTTTCTGAATAAGAGCGGGCGAATTCTATATGATGCCTTGATTTACCAAAGTAAAGACAACGGCCCCCTTTTCATAGAATGTGATTCGCAAATCGACCAGGATCTAAAGAAACATTTACAATTGTTTCGTGTTAGGAAAAAAATCGACATTGACATAGTCAGGGATGAGATGAAAGTTTTAGCTGCTTTTAATTCAACAAATGATTTGGAGGCCACAAATGTTGACCCGAATTTATTCGGAAGTGAGGTCACAATATACACAGATCCAAGATTAAAATCAATAGGTCACAGAATTCTTGCCCCGGTTGAATGGAAAGGGCCAACAACCGGTCAGGAATCTTATAAGGAACATATTCTAAAGTTGGGCATTGGTGAAGGAATTGTTGATCTTCCAGCTGGCAAAAGTTTTCCACTTGAAGCGAATTGTGATTATTTGCATGGTGTCAGTTTTCACAAAGGATGCTATTTAGGTCAAGAATTTACGGCACGCACCCACCATACGGGAACAATTCGTAAGCGGCTGATGCCAATTCAATTGATCGAACAAGACCTTTTAACAACCGCTTGTAGCAGTCACATTGAATCTACACACGGTGCAGCTATGGGTAAACTGCGTAGTTTCAACGGGAAATGGGCTCTGGGTTTGTTAAAAGTTGATGCGGTGTTGAAGGAAACATCTCCGTTAGTTTTGGGTGGCGCGGAAGTTCATGTTACTGGTCGAACGTTTAGGCCGACATGGTGGCCAACAGAAGCTCCAAAGTTACAAGAACTTAGAGAGAATAAAGAATAGAAATCGTTTATCTGAAAAATATTGTTTATTTTGTAGTCTGAAGCTTTAATAAATTTAAAATGTTATCAAATATTCTTTGTGTCTTGTTTTATAGTTTCCGTCGCCAGTAAATGGACTGTAAAATTAAAATAGAAGAAACCCCGTTACAAACAGACGAATCGTCCAGTTCCAAACAATTAGAACCGCCGCCACCAGAAGAACCACCGAAAATTCCATTTAATTGCTACAATTGCAATTTGAACGAATTGTGCGAGTACAAAGGAACGAATCCACCGTTTGCAGACAAAATCAAATTAACCGAGGAATGTTATGTTATGAAAGATCCCTTTTCCGCTGCACCTAGTCGTCATTCCAAGACAACAAGCAGTGAATATTTTATTATTTTGGGCGCCAATTGTTCGCGGTGCGATCGAATGGTATGCAAAGCTGTCGAGTGTAGTATTTTTTATGCCAAAACGTATTGTTTGAATTGTGCCAATAGTGTTAGTAAAGAATTTCCGGTCGAAGTTCAGACTCGTGTCAAGAAACAATTGGCTTAATTGCAAAATTTAATGTAAGTATCTTCAGCATATTGTATCCAAATTAATAGAACAAATTAGTAGCGATTTTAATTACCAAGGGGAAATCACTTACAAAATCATGGGACAAATTACTTCGGAAATCACGGAAATCATTTCAGAAATCACGGAAATCATTTCGGAAATCAAAAATCATGGGACAACATTTTTTCTAGTGGTTCCCCCCTCGGGTTTCCCCCTCTTTTAGCCGAAGGAGAAATCCGAGGAGAAATCACTTGAAAAATATTTGTCCCACTGACTTCCATGACTTCCATAGAGGTATTCCCAGGACTTCCACATGTGAGAACCATCTCGCTTTTAGCACTTTAGTACATAAACAAGATATAATTAAATAATTATATAATTAATTAATTATAAAACCGAGAGGTAACAAAATTTTGTCCTTTCTGTGACTTAATTTTCAAAAGCAATCTATCAAACAGATTTTAAAATCTTTCCTAGTACTTCCAAGTTCCAACTACGGTCTTGTCATAAAAGTCTTTTGGAATTATATTACAAAAAGTCTTCCAAAACATTTCGAAATCTTGGACATCTTATGGAAATTTTGGATGTCTTTTGAAAACAAATTCGATTTGTTAAAGTCTTTTAAGTTTTCCATAAGACTTCTTCAATCTATGAATATCTTGGAAGTCTTTTGCAAATAAAATTCTTTTTCAAAAGACTTCCAAGATTTAGAGAAGACTTCAAACTATGGAAGTCTTGCAAGTCTTAAATTCTCTTGAAAAATGACTTCAATATTTGAAAAAGACTTCAAAAACTGTCAAAAGATTTTCATAAGACTTTTAAATATTAAGCATAGTGCAAACTAGAGCGGTAGCGTGCCCAACTTTTTTAAACTTTTGGAAGTATTACTACTCCTACTCACTCACTGTCTTTTCAAAAAGACTTCTAATTTCAAAATATTTCGTTTCAAGTTCATAAGACTTTCATAGTTAGTAGTCTTATGAAAGACTTATTTTTTCTAGATTTCTATAGGGCTTCATAGTTTAGAAAGTCTTTGAAATCTTATGGAAATCTTGGAAGCCTATTGATATAGACCTCTATTAGCAAATAATGCTTCCAAGGCATTTACATTTCTATTAACATTCGAACTATGGAATTCGTGGAAGCCTCTTGAAAAGTTCTTCTATTTTTAAATTGCTTCCATTAGACTTTCGCGTATTTCATAAGACTTCCATAATTGGAAGTCTTATGGGCTACTTTTGTTTTTAAAAGACTTTCAAGATTTCCATATAAAACTAATGCCAATTATGGAAGTTTTGGAAGTTTTATGAAAGTCGCCTGGAAGCCTTTTGAAAAACTAATTGAAAAAAAACTTCTATCAGAAATATCTCCAAGTATCAACCATGGCCATGAAAGTCTTATGGAAGTGTATTATGCAAAAGACTTTTATTTAAAAAAAAAACTTCTATAAAACTTCCTACTATGGAAATATTGGCAATCTTATGGAAATCTTGAAAGTTTTTTGAAAAAGAATTCTATTTGTAAAATTTCCATAAGCCTTCTTCAAGATAAAACTATAAAACCTTTTAAAATCTTGGAAGTTTTTTGTAAATAGAATTATGTTTCAAAATACTTTCAAGATTTCTATAATATTTCCAAGATTTCCATAGTAGAAACTGAGAAGTATAATGAAAAAAAAAACACATTTTCAAGACTTTCATGTCTGCCTTCCATAAGACTTCAAAGACTTCCATAGTTTGAAGTCTTATGGAAATCTTTAAAGTTTTTTGTAGGCTTTCTTTTTTAAAATTTCTTTCAATAGACATTCAGGTCTTACATAAGTCTTACATAGTTGAAAGCCTTATAGACTTCAAGATTTCTATAAGACCTTCGGCTATGAATGTCTTGAAAGTCTCAATTTTTCTTGCAAACATACTTTTATATTTTCAAATGACTTTAAAATCTGTCAAAAGAAAATCCTTTGAAAATAAAAGTCTGCCTAAAGTCTTCCTGAAAGTCTATTTATGAAAATTTTTTGAAAGACTTTGAAGTCTTTTAAAAATGAAAGTTTCTCTAATTGAAAAAAAACTTCCATTTTCAGAAGACTTCAAAGACTTTCAAAACATTTCCATAAGACTTCCTACAATGGAAATCTTGGAAGTCTCTTGAAATATACTTCTATATTTTCAAATTACTTCCAATCCAATAGACTTGAAGGAATACTTTAGGCAGACTCCTTTTCTTAAAGCATTTCATAGATTAAATACAAATATTAATTATGGAAGTTTTGAAAGTCTTATGAAAGTCTTTGAAGTCTTTTAAAAATGGAAGTTTCTCTTAATTGAAAAAAAACTTCAATTTTCAAATATTTTTATAAGACTTCCAACATTGGAAGTCTTAGAAAACTTATGGAAGTCTCTTGAAAAAGACTTTCATGTTTAAAAGAATTCCAATAAGAAATATAACCTAATATGATTTCTATAGGACTTCCAAAAAAGGACGATTTTTTTTGTTTTTTTGTTTCCCAAAACGAAATCTTAGTTTTAAAAGCGAATTCAAAACACAATTCTTTATATAATTAAATTTTATTTAAAAAAATATTCTTTTTATCATAGTAAAATAAGTATTCACAAATATATATTTGACGAGATTTTCGAAAATAGAATAGTGGAATAGTGTGGAGGACTTATAAAAGAAAAATGCAATTTCTCTGAGATTCGCAGAGTCTCACAATTATAATTACCCTAATAATTTACGCATAGACTTCTTTAATTTTGGCTAAAAGAGCATCGCACGTTTTCTTTGCATCACCCAACAGCATCGATGTATTTGGCTTATAGAAAATCGGATTATCAACAGCTGCATACCCGACGCCCAACGATCGCTTCATCACAACCACCTGCTCGGAATCCCACACTTTAAGTACTGGCATACCGGCAATTATTGAATTCGGATCATCTTCGGCAGCACTGTTTACGGTATCGTTGGCGCCTATAACTAATGTTAAGTCTGTTTTTGAAAAGTCATCGTTAATTTCTTCCATTTCTAATACATCATCGTATGGAACACCGGCTTCGGCTAGTAGCACATTCAGTTGACCGGGCATACGTCCTGCAAATGATAGGGATTAGAAAATACAAGTTATTTTATTAGAAAAAACTCACCAGCAACTGGATGGATACCGAATCGAACATTTTTACCTTTAGCCTTTAAAATCGACACCATTTCGGCAATTGGATACTGAGCCTTTGCCACACACAACCCATACCCAGGTGTAATGATAATATTCTTAGCGTTTTTAATCATTTCAATGCACCCATCAACAAATACTTCTGTATGAGTGCCGGTAATTTCCATTGCCTTACCGCCACCCGTTGACGTTGTGCCATATCCGCCAAGTATTACATTCGGAAGTGATCTGTTCATTGCTTTACACATAATATACGATAAAATGGCACCAGACGATCCAATTAATGCACCAACAATGGTCATTAAATTATTGTTCAACATAAAACCTTCGGCACACAGTGCCCACCCAGAATATGAATTTAGAACTGTAATTACAACGGGCATATCAGCACCACCAATGGCCGAAGTTAACGTAACACCCATTGCCGTTGACATGGCTGCTGTGGCTCCCAACAATCCCAGACCACCCATCATTGATGGATCCATATAGAAAGCAGCCATGGCCAGTGCATTGCCAGCCAAAAGTCCACCGTTTATAAAATGACGACCGGGTAATAGTAACGGCGTTGAGCTAAGTACGCCTTGAAGTTTTCCGTAAGCAATCAAGGAACCGCTAAAAATAATACATTTTATTGCAATTCTATTGGATTTTGTGGCTATTACCTAAAAGTCACACCACCAATATATGTGCCAAGGAACAGGGCTGTCCGCAGCACATTTGCTGCCGGATCTGTGGCCAATGTTGGAAAATCGTGCATATATGTGGCGATACAAGTTAACATGGCTGCCATGCCGACCAAACTGCAAAAATATAGAAAATTAAATATTAGTTATCCAGTACGTTCTATGACATGATTCAACGATGATTCCCCGAAACGACAATTTCCCTAAACGACGTTTTTTTTTAATTTTTAGTAATTTTTGAAAATTTTAAATTTTTCGGGGAATTGGCGTTTCGTGGAATTGTCGTTCCGGGGAATTGTCGTTTCGGGGTATTAACTTTTCGGAGAATTGTCGTTTCGGGGAATTGTCGTTTCAGGGAATTGTCTTTTCGGGGAGTTGTCGTTTCAAGGAATTGTCGTTTCGGGGAATTGTCGTTTCAGGGAATTGTCGTTTCGGAGAATTGTCGTTTCGGGGAATTGTCGTTTTGGAGAATTGTCGTTTCGGGGAATTTTCGTTTCGGGGTATTAATTTTTCGGGGAATTGTACATCGGGGAGCTGTCGTTTCGGGAATTGTCGTTTAGAACTATTGTCATTTCGGGGAACTGTCGTTTCGGAGAATTGTCGGTACACCCTATGTCATTTCGCCGCATACGCCAGAATGATCTATTTTGTTTGGATTTTTGAGATCCAAATAAAAATAGTTTTAGAATTTTAAAATCTCATGAATTTTTCCAAAATTGAAAAAAATACCTATGGAAAGCAGCAACCAATTGTGGTAAGTCTGTAATTTGAATTTTCTTTGCAATTATTCCACCGATACCACCGCCCAAAGCCGCTACACCTCCCATCTGCATCAAAACTTCTGCGCTGGGGGCAATTTGACCTAATGTGGCGGCTATACCACCGCCAACGCCAATCTTTAAGTGGGGAAAAAATTAAAATCTTTTAAAAAAATTGTTCGCTTATCTTACAATTCCTAATGTATTGCCCAATCTTGACGTTTTTTGTGATGAAAGCCCGGCCAAAGCACCGACACAACATAAACTTGCCGCCAAATAGGCCATTTGATGGATTTCCGGAATGCCAGACATTGCTGCATACCCGTAGCCGCCTAAAAATGCAGCTGCCGGTATGGCATACAAACTGTTATATTCTGGTGGATCTGTGGGACGCTTAAACATGTCCAACATCCGCTGAGTAACATGAAAACCACCAAATATATTGATAAATGAAATCAGAGCTGCACTGGCCGCCAACGATTCAACGGTATTTGTGGGCAAAATACCACCACCCATAAGCAAGAGGCCACCAACGGCCGTGATACCCGATATAGCATTTGTCACAGACATGAGCGGCGAATGAAGTGCCGGTGTTACACCCCAAACTGTGTGATAACCGACGATGCCAGACAAACCCAACGTTGTCATCATTGTCGTAAATTCTGGTCCAGGCGAAGCATAACCAAGTGCCATTAGACCACTAAGACCAGCCGTATAAGTTAAACTACTTTTCATCACTTCATTAAAAGGATTTGTTTCGACTGGCTTAGCAATAGCTGATCCGGCTTTCTGGGCAACCGGTGGTGGGGTGGCAGCCACTGGAATTATTGGTGGTGGCCACATTAAATCACCATCTTTCAGAACAATACTGCCTCTAACAACTTCATCCTCTAGACGAATGTCAAAATGTTTTTGTTCTCCAATCGATAGCAGGAATTTCGATACATTATTTGCATATAATGTGGAACTCTGAGTGGGTAATCGGGACGATAGGTCAGTCAGACCAATGTGAACGACATCATGAATTGTAACGACTTTGCCAGGTACCGTTGTTTCTACATTTCCACCACTTTCGGCTGCCAAATCTACAATTACACTGCCTGGTTTCATTGATTTTACGTGCTCCTCTAAGATCAGTCTAGAAAAGAAAGTTTTGAATGTTATTTAATTATTTTACCCCGTCACACTTACAGTGGTGCTTTTTTGCCCGGAATAAGAGCAGTGGTAATAATAACGTCCACCTCCTTGCATTGTTGTGCAAACAGTGCATGCTCAGCATCAATAAATGCCTTGCTCATTTCTTTACTATAGCCAGCTGCTGTCCCACCTTCCTCCTCAATATTGATAGTCAAAAATTCGGCTCCCATACTTTCAACCTGTTCTTTAACCGCTTTTCGTGTATCAAAAGCCCGTACAATTGCGCCCATACTTTTGGCCTGACCACATGCTGCCAAACCGGCTACACCACCACCAATCACAAGAATCTTTGCCGGTGGCACTTTACCGGCTGCCGTAATTTGTCCGGTAAAAAATCTGGGAAAATGATTTGCTGCCTCAATGACAGCGCGATAGCCGGCAATATTTGCCATTGAACTGAGTGCATCAAATACTTGGGCACGTGATATTCTCGGTATACAATCCATAGCTGTGCGTAAATACTACAAACAATTAGAACCGACATAAATTTCCTAACTCTTAACCTAAACTCATACCGAATGCATTGATTTTCTTCTCGCCCAACTTGCTGACCAAATCCTTATTTTGGGCTGGATATAAAAACGATATTAACGTTGAATGTTCCTTAAGCATTGCAATTTCTGAATCCATTGGTTGGCGTACTTTTACCAAAATATCTGAATCAAATGCTGTTTTTGCGTCAACAATTTTACCGCCAGCATCAATGTAGTCCTGATCACGGAATTTCGCCTCAAAGCCCGCGCCAGCCTCAACTTGCACGGTAAAACCATTTTTTACCAATGTGGCCGTTACGGCTGGAGTTATTGAGACACTGTTTGAAGAAAAATAATTAGATTATTTATAGTTCCGCAGTTCCGCACGCTACTCATCAATAAAATCATTTCAATCAAAATTTTAATTTAATTTAGAAAAAACTGTAATTGGGGCATTATCCAATATGTTATCTTGATCATTGAAGTACTTTGTTTTAGTTGTGTCTTGTGTGCACGCTTGCGTAAAATATCAATTATTGATTATTGCTAAACCACACTTTAGCGCTTATGGGCCCAGGCCCCAACGGACCCTCCCAGACTTCGAAAACCACTTTAACTCTTGGCGCCCTCCATCCGTTTGGACGGGAGAGGAGATCAAAGTTTGGTCAAAATTTCAGAAAAAATTATATTTTTAGATGGTTTGAGGGAGGGGTAAAGGGTGTATGGTATCAAATAAAAGGTATTACAAATATCTATCATTTAAATAAAAGTTGGGACAAATCCAACACTCCGTATAGGTAAGAGGGGCAAAAATCTGTTTTTTCATATATTTCTTCGTAGGAGGGGGCGGGGCCAAGATAACAAAATTTTATTGGGTGTCAAATGAAAGGTAGTAGAAACTTAAAGCAGCTAGTCATATAAGTTTTGAAACCGACATTTTTCTGTGTCGGGTGCAGGCCTCTGTCGGAAGTGTTTATTTAAAAAAATAATTACATGAAAATGCGGGGACCTCAATTCTATTTTTTAAGCTCTTTCCTTCATCACCCAAGAGGTAAGCTAACGATGTAATTTGGAAAGACAAATCCGACTCCTTTAATGTTTTTTCCCTAGAAAGGGGAACCTATCCCGACTCCTAAAAGTGGGTACGGGAGGCAATGCCTCCCGTTAAAAATATTATGATAATGTAAAAAGTACAGGAACCGTATTTTTTATATTTTTTTCCTCTAAAGAGTGCTAAAAAAATTTACATAAAGCAGTGGGTTCGGGGGACGGCAGCCTTCAACAAAAACTGCATTTTTAGATTTTTTTTGGACCTCGCTCAGCTTTTAAATGTACTACTTTTGTTTTTCTTAGGCTTTAAAAGTTTCATGGCTAACTGTTTCAAAAGTCTACCTTTAATTTGACACCCACCAAAATTGTTTATCTTGGCCCCGCTCCCTCCTACGAATAAATATATGAAAAATCACATTTTCCCCCTCCCACCCACACGGAGTGTTGGAATTTACCCCAACTTTTTTTTGCCCCAGGGATGGTCCTTATCTTTATATATATATATCCGTTAGGGCCTGCGGCCATAAGCGCTAAACTGCACAAAATTGATCGAATCAAAATAA